>BQNB010014122.1:0-14897 GCA_026074375.1 Tanacetum coccineum | reverse complement strand
TGGTAACGAAAGTAACAACGACAGAGAATCTCAGTTGACCATTATCTCATGTTCAAAGGCTCAAGAGTACATGGCGAAAGGATGTCAGATCTTTTTGGCACAGATATCCGCCAAGAAGGAGGAGGACAAGTCGGAAGGAAAGCAACTTAAGGACGTACTAATCGTCTGAGATTTTCCTGATGTTTTTCCCGAGGACTTGCCAGGTCTTCCTCCGGCTCGACCAGTGGAATTCCATATCGACTTAATCCCAAGAGCCACGCCCGTAGCTCGAGCACCGTATCGATTGACACTGTCCGAAATGAAGGAATTGTCGGAACAACTACAAGAGCTTTCCTACAAAGGATTCATAAGACCTAGTTTCTCACCTTGGGGAGCCCCGGTATTGTTCGTCAAAAAGAAGGATGGGTCATTCAGGATGTGCATCGACTACAAGGAGTTAAATAAGCTAACAATGAAGAATCGTTATCCACTCCCGAGGATCGACGATTTATTCGATCAATTTCAAGGATCCAACATTTATTCAAAGATAGATTTGAGATCGGGTTATCACCAGCTTAGAGTACGAGAGCAAGACATTCCAAAGACGGCATTCCAAATTCGGTATGGTCATTACGAGTTTCAGGTTATGCCATTCGGGCTAACAAACGCACCTGCGGTATTCATGGACCTCATGAACCGAGTGTGCAAGCCTACTTGGATAAGTTTCATAATTGTCCTTCATCATAAATACTTATTTCTTCAAAGGACAAGAAAGACATGAAGAACATCTTAAGACGATTTTGGAATTGCTTAAGAAGGAGAAGTTTGTATGCCAAGTTTTTAAATTAAAACTTTGATTCCAAAGGTAGCAATTTCTCGGCTAACGTCATTTGATAGCAGAGGTATTCAGTGGATCACTAAGATAAGTCTATCAAAGATGGCCATCTTCCAAGACATCCGGCGGAGATCCGCTACTTTTTACTCTTGCTGTTACTATGAAGGTTATATTAAAGGATGATTCGAAGATTGCCAAATCAATAAAGAAACTTACTCAGAAAGGAAATAAAATTTGATTGGGGAGAAAAGAAAAACGCTTTTCATTAATAAAATAGAAGTTTGTGCAGTGCAGCCAATTCGGCTTTACCTGAGGAAGCGAAGACTTTGTGAGTCTATTGTGATCTTTCACACAGGGTTTAGATGTACTGAATTGATGCAGAGGAGAAGGTATTGCCTGCTTCTCGAGAACTAAAAAATTCATGAGAAGAACTACACCATCAGAATAGAACTGTGGATCGGTGTGTTGCTCTGAAGATATGGAGACATTAACTATATGGAACCAAATTCACGTCTTCACCAACCAGAAAAACCCCTACAACACATTCTTAACCAAAAGGAGCTTAACATGAGGCAACGCCGTTGGCTATAGTTGTTAAGTGATTACGATTGTGACATTCGTTATCACCCGGGGAAGGCAAACGTAGTAGCCGATGCATTGAGCCGTAAAGAACGAATTGAACCATTGCGGGTTCGAGCTCTAGTTATGACTATTGGCTTGGATCTCCCCAAACAAATACTAGAAGCTCAGATCGAAGCCCTGAAACCAGAGAATCTTGAGAAAGAAGATGTAGGAGGTATGATCAGAAAGGATATACCCAAGGAAAAGTTGGAACCACGCGTCGATGGAACCTTGTTTAAATGGCGAGAAGTTGGTTACCTTGCTACGTGACGTTAAACCATGTATGCAACGAATCAAATAAGTCTATAATCTATCCATATCAGTTCGAAAAGATTGTACCAAGACATTAAAAAGCTATATTTGGTGGCCTAATATGAAGCTGACATTGCCACCTATGTTAGCAAGTACTTGACATGTGCGAGGGTCAAGGCTGAACACTAAGGCCATCAGGACTGTTAGTACAACCAGCAATACCCGAGTAGAAGTGGGATAATATCACGATGGATTTTATCACCAGCTTCCAAAGTCCTCACAAGGTTTCACACCAACTGGGTGATTGTGGAATCGACTCACAAACTCTGCTCACTTCTTGCCAATAAAAAATGACCCATTGGACAAAGTAGTCAAGGTTATACCTAAACAAGATAGTAGCAAGACACGGAATACCTGTTTCAATCATTTGTGACCATGATGGAAGATTCATGTCAAATTTCTGGAAATCATTTCAGAAAGCTTTGGGTACAGATATAAGTATGAGCACTGCATATCATCCAAAAACTAACGGCCAGAGCGAGAGGACTATTCAAACTCTCAAGGACATGCTACGTGCTTGTGTGATCGATTTTGGAAAGGGTTGGGTTAAACATTTACCATTAGCCGAATTTTCATATAACATCAGTTATCCACAGCTACATTAAAGGCCGCACCCTATAGGCACTTTGATGCCAAAAATGTCGATCACCTTTGCTGGCCGAAAGTTGGAGAAGCTCAACTGACTGGTCGGAAAATGATCCAAGAAACAACGGAAAAGATCGTCCTGATCAAGCAGAGAATATCAAGCTGCTCAGGATCGACAAAAGAGCTACGCTGATTTGAAGCGGAAGCCCATGGAGTTCGAAGTTGGGGATAGAGTTATGCTCAATAGTCTCACCTTGGAAAGGGGTTGTATGATTCGGTAAACGGGGCAAGTTGAACCCGAGATATGTCGGACCTTTCAAGATGTTAGCCAAGGTTAGGAAATTTCCCTACAGGCTAGAACTTCCTCAAGAGTTGAGCAGGGTTCACCATACTTTCCATGTGTCTAATATGAAGAAATGTTACGCTGACGAACCATTAGTCATGCCGTTGGAAGGAATTCACATTAACGATAAGCTCCTGTTTGTAGAAGAGCCCGTTGAAATCATGGAACGGGAGATCAAACGATAAAGCAAAGCCTGATACCATTGGTTAGTTCGCTGGAACTTAGTAAGGTCATGAGTCACCTAGGAATGTGAAGATTCGTTCAAATAGAAATACCCACAGCTTTTCATAAACCGGGCTTTGTCATCCACTACAAGGTCTTAAGCTTTGAGGACAAAGCTCTTTTAACGGGTGGAGACTGTAAAATTTCTCAATTTCAGGTCATTTTACGACACCTATTATTCGTCACTATTTATTTTGGTCCGATACGCGTTTACTTTTAATTTAACTTTTAAGCTAAATCGCGTAGACTAGAAATAATCATTTAACGTAAACGGTCATCAAATAAATTAAGGTTTACGTCAAATAAGTGTTATGTATTTATTAGAAAGATAATTATTAACTTTGCGTATTTTGTTTTTATTGGTCACGTAAAAGGCTTACGTTTCGCAATAAAATACATTTAGACACACCTAGGAAATAGCTAGACTTACCTAGACTCAAATCAACACCCACTTTTAAACCTAAACACAAAATTTATCAATTCTTGTGTTGATAAGGCCATAGTAGCCGAATGTGGGGATAAACCAACTAGGAACATCTTTAAAAATCTCCTTAAGTACATGTACAAATACGAATTATTAAAACTCGTACATAGAGTTGTTTCCTAGTTAGCTAATATAACAATGATAAAGACCACCATGGATCCTTTTTCTCTCTTAATGCCGCGGCTAGCTAGCAAATATACACACAAACCATAAGATTTCCATAATCTTGGTAAATCTTATACCAAAATCTTGTAATTAAGAGATGTACCTAGGTAGTATTAAAAAAACCATGTGTGATTAACTAGAAACCACAAAACCACCAAGACTAAGGCACGGTTTGGATTGTTTGAAGTGACTAGAATGTAACTAGATATCTTGCCTATAAATACTCACTCACATTTACCATTAAGCACTCTTACAACTTACAAACACTCAAACAAACAAAACATTGTCTTTCTCTCTTGTCCCGGGTCACAAACCACAAACAAACATCTTCATTAATTCATTCGAACCCATAAACACTACTAAGTTGTCATATGAGTGCACAAGGAGAATACACGAGCTAAGGTTGGGTATTTGTATAAGCTTTGGAGCTTAGGATTGGGTTATACGACTTGGGTTAACTACACGATACGTCTTCAAGACTCTAGGACCTCTTGTAAGTCACGTACAAGCTTAAACTCACTTCGTACTATACTTGTTTCTTTGTTTACTAGTCATTATGTCATGTTAACATGTAAATAATATGCTAACATGAGCTAGGGCAAAATAAATACAAAACAAACATGTTATACACACGATAGTATATATGCTAATGACCTTGTATGGTGTTAAATATAAAGGAACATGTACAAATATTTAACGACAACTAAGGCTTAAGTGTATTCGCTTAAGATGAAAACTTAGAAACCAACGTGAATACTAAGTCATACGCATGAATTCCTCGAAAACTATACGTAAACTTTTTATGGAAACACGATGTTATGGCTTGGGAAGGAGTACGTGAACCGTTTAAACGTTTGCATAGGACAAACGCGACCTCTATACATGCTAAATAAGCTTACATTGGATATTAGAATGATATCAAAGCCTAAAGACCATAGTATTTATACTAAGAGATTAACGGGCCACTAATGTGGTCGTAAATCCAAGCATGCACGCGTATATGCCCGACATGCCCAACAGCCCAACAGTCCTACGGTTGAGGTCCATAACATATAAATAACTCACTTACAGCTTATCGAGGGCTTATAAGGTCCTTGACTCGTGGAATAAACAAATATACGTAAGACACTTTTAACGAGCCACAAATGGGTCCATTAAACCTAACAGGCCCAACAGACCATGAATATGAGCCCACAGTTGATTAATAAGCTCTTTGTGCTTATTCAGAAACCTAATGTGCTTATTGAACCTATATGGACCTTAAGGTTTAAAGAGTAAATATAACTGAACCCTAAATGGGCTTGGTAGCCTATTACCATAATCCACGAAGTCCATAAGCCTTAAATAATCTTAGACAGCTTATTTGTGAGCTTTTGTAGTCTAGTAAGCTTATTATGTACCTACGAGCTAATGGACCTAATTAATCAGACCAAAGACTTGAAAATCCCTATTCGGGCTCGATGGGCCCAACAGGCCCAGTATCGGAGCTATATTTATTTTTTTATTAGCTTATTAAATAAGCCACCAGGTTAAAACAGATTAAACAGGCCCAAATAAGCTTATTGAGTTAAGAAAATGAATTAGATCACATAAGAAAACCTTAATGGACCTTTTGCAAACATTCGGGTTAAGGGTTGTTAGGCTAATGAGCCCAATGAGCTCGAAAAGCTCAAATAAGCTCACTTGAGCTTATTTTTTAGCTTAATAGTTTTAAATAAGAATAAATAAACCTAAGGAAGGCTTATGTGCCTTTGAAAACTCAATTGGACCTTTAGATTGCTTATTGGACCTTAACGGGTCCAATAAATCTTTCTTCTTCAAAGGCTTTTTTGGTTCTACCATTTTCTCTTTTCCTTTGTCCTGAACTTTTGCCTTTGATGGTTGTGAGGAAAATGTTGTTGTTGTTGTAGATGTACCCAGCTCAGTAATGACAATTCCTTTCCTTGGAGTTGGAATTATAGCAGTTGTTGTAGTTGTAGCAGCACTAACCTTTGTATTGGCGGCCTAACTAGTACACTTGGCTCTTCTACAACATTGGCTTTTACCTTGGGTTTTACACTTTTCAAAGCAGCAAGTGCTTGAGCCAAAGTAACTTCATCAATAGTCAAATTCACATCTTTAGTAGCAACTTCTTATTCTGCTAACACTTCATCACCAGTCAAAGTATTCACATCAAACATATCAGCATCATCTTGATCATCAACTAGGGTAATGTCTTCATTAGCATCAATAGCATTTATCCTCCCCTGTTTAGATGCATCCTTACCCAAACTTTCTTCATCTCCAAAGGATTCTACCCTAGCTGTAAGACCAACTTTGTATAACCTTTTAAGCCCATGAGTTCCTGGCCTCTATTTTTGTTCAAGCTTCTTGACCCTCCTCTTTAAACTAACAATCTCTTTAGCTTGTGTGGTCTTTTTCTTTTCCAAATCAAGAACTCTTGTTTGTAAATTGGTATATAATTCCATTAATTCATTAAGTTTTAGACTATCCTCACCACTTCGAAGTGTGTTACCTCTTGCGAGCAGTGGATCATTGGAATGTTTAGATACATTCTCAAACCTCGTTTGAGCAATAGTATCCCCCATTGTTTCTTAGCGCCTAGGACCACCACCTGAAGTAGTTCCTAGGGAACTAAATTCATTAGGTGTTGCCTTGGATCGGGTCTTAGTTATATTACCACTATCCTGCTCTGCTTCTAAGCTAGAAGCAGAGTGGCAGCCCTTACCAAACTGTCATTCAACTCCTTATAGACAGCCTCATCTGCTACATGTTTAGTAGGACCACTAAACTGAGGTATCTGAGTGTCCTTTCTCTTTGGCTTCCTAGGTTTTTGTTTCAATTAAGATTGAGATGTTGATGGTTGAATAAAAGTGGGTGTGTGATAGGGATCAGTGGGATTTGCTAAACCTTCACCCATTTCTGCTTAATCTTGTACCACCATTGTTTGGAATAATGGTGTTTCCCTTCCAAAAAAACCTTTCCCGACCCTTCTCATATTCCCAAATATCTTCTTAGTGTGAGAGGGTGCAATATATATTCTGTTGTGAGTAAGAATCCCTTCAAGTTGTTTATCCAAAAAGACTTATATAAATCTTGGATACATTAAAATTTTGCCCATATTATCCAAGTTCTTCACCATACTTTCAAAAATGTATTTTGAAAAGTTGAACTTTTGGTTTGTAGCTAAACAGATAATTGCAGAACAATGCTACTAAAATTCATTCATGCAGTTGTTTTTGGACTTAAGCATTGATAAAACAATATAATAAGGAATTTCCATTGTGAAGGAAAGAAGAATCTTTATAGAAAGTGAGTTTTTGTAAAACCTACTCATACCTCATTAATGCAAGTTGTTCAAAGATGGTAGCATTGGGTAGACAATCAACACCTTCAACATCTTCTAGTTGAAGATCTCTTCTCACAGTTGATTCAGTTATGATTATCTTCTTCCCATCCACTAGGGCTTGTAACTGTACTTCCCCATTGAGAGTTTTGACCTTGACAGTAGCCCAGAATTGTTCAATGCATGAAGTATATATAGTGGGATTGATCGTTAGTGCATATCTTATAGGGTTTACATTTAGAAAATCCATAATTTGTTCAAACCCTTTACTTTCTGTAGGTTTAGACAAAAACGCGACCATGTTATGAGTATCATCAAACTTTAGATTCGCCATTTGTGTTGGGTTTTGATAATGGATGATAAAATTGAGTTAGGGTTTATGATTAGAGAGTATATGAAAGAGAGAAATCGATTAAGTATTTATGAAAATACCCTCAACAACATTAACTTTTGCCAGCAGTAGTAACCCAACAGTAGTAACTTATGCCTATCAGCATTAACTTTCACCAGCACTAGTAAGTTATGCCTAGCAGCATTAACTTTTACCAGCAGTATTAAGTTTATGCCTAGCAGCATTAACTTTTACCAGCAGTATTAAGTTTATGCCTAGCAGCATTAACTTTGAGTTACTAGCATTAACTCCAATTCCAGTCCAAACACTCAGTCTGTTTTTAATATATTCAACTCTCTTTATGTTTTTCAACACACAAATTCTCTCAATTATTTTACTCACCAAATCACTCTGTCTGTTTTTTTTCCACACAGCTCTTTTTCTGTTTTTCAACTCACAAATTCTCTTAATTCTTTTACTCACCAAATCACTCTGTCTGTCTTTATTCCACACAACTCTCTTTTTGTTTTTATTTTCACCAACTCTCTCAATTCTTTTACTCACCAAAACTCTCTGTCTATTTTCTCTAATAACCAGCTTTTCCATCATCAATCTAACACTTTTCTTTGCTTCTTTTACAAAATGTTAGTCCAAAAACCAAAAAAAAAACAACCCATAGCAATTTTTACAACAATCACAACATTAATTATACCAGCAGTATTAAGTATAACTAACAGCAGAAACTCAACAGTATTAAGTATAACTAGCAGCACTAATTATACTTAACATCGGAAACTTTTAATGACATGAATAACAGTACTAATTCATACAAAACTTTACAAAAACATAAAGAGATAAAATATTTTAGAGATTTAACATTCCAATACTAGCAATCAAATATTGAAATCTACTTACATCAAAAGCTTTTGTAAGCAAATCTGCAACATTCTTGTCAGTATGGATTTTAACCATTTGAATCAATTTCTTTTCATTGTAATCTCTAATAAAGTGATGTCTAATCTCTATATGCTTTGTTTTTGAATGAAAAATATAATTTTTAATTATGCAAATAGTACTGTTATTGTCAATAAAGATCTTGGTATGCATAAAATTGTACCCATAATCAAGTAATTGATTTTGAATCTAAAGCACTTGTCCACAGCAACTTGAAGCAGCCACATATTCAGCTTCTGTTGTGGAATTTGCAACCACTGTTTGTTTCTTGCACTGCCATGATATTAATCTATATCCAAGAAATTAACAACCACTTGTTGTAGACTTCCTATCCAAGCTTTCTCCAACATAATCACTATCAGTGTATGCTACCAAATCAAAAGGAGAATCTTTTGGATACCAAAGGCCCAATTTTGGTTGACCTTTTAAGTACCTAAAAATTCTTTTTACAACATGAATATGTAAAACCTTTGGATTGACTTGGTATCTAGCACATGCACACACTGCAAACATAATATCAGGTCTTGAAGATGTAAGATGTATCAATGAACCAATCATTGACCTATAGATATGAACATCCACTTCTTCACCATTTTCATCCTTGAGCATAGGCTTTTAAGTTTCTATTGGTGCGCTTGCAGTCTTAACTTCTATAAACCCAAATTTCTTTAAAATTTTACCAACATATTTATCTTGACTAATAAATATGCCATCCTTCTTCTGCTGTACTTGTAATCCCAAGAAGAATGTAAGTTCTACCACAGAACTCATCTGAAATTTCTCATGCATCAACTTTTCAAATGCATTGCATAGCTCCTTCTTTGTTGAACCAAAGATGATATCATCCACATATACTTGGACCAACAAAATATCACCTTTGTATCTTTTGATGAATAAGGTCTTGTCAATTTTCCCTCTTTGAAACTCATTATCCAACAAATATGTTGACAAGGTTTCATACCAAGCTCTAGGAGCTTAGGTAGTTTCATACATGCTTTTTTAACCTGTAACTCTATCAGAAAGTCTGGAGCTTCAAATCCCTGGTGGATGACATACATACCCTCTTCTTTAACCTCACCAAAGAGAAAAGCACTTTTTACATCCATTAGATACAACCACAAAATCTTAAATGAAGCATAAGCTAAAAATAGCCTAATTGCGTCTATTCTTGCAACATGGACAAAACTTCATCATAGTCAAATCCCTTTCTCTTGTGGTAACCTTGAGCAACCAATCTGCTTTATTTCTTATCACAATTCCCTTTTTCCCTTTTTTAATCCTAAAACCATATTAGTGCACTATAGCCCTTTTTCTATTTGGTAAATCCACTAAAGTCCAAACTTCTTGTAACTTGAATTATAGAAGGCTCATCCTGCATACAGTTATCCAGCGTTGGATCCTTCATGCATAAATTACCTTTTTGGGTTCTTCCTGTGATAAAAAGCAAGCAAACAAGCATTTTAAAGGTCTTTATGTTTGTCTTTGTTAAATAGTACAAAAAACCCATGTTCCTCTCCAAACTCTTTGACATCCTTCTTTTTATTACTGATTGTAAATCTCCCAATCACTTGATCAAGAGGATGATCTTTATGAATTCTTGTAGTTGGAATAGGACTGACTTGGATTGTTGTATCCAAATTGTGCATGTCAGCCTCTGCACCAACATCTTCATCATCTTCAAATATGCTATAATCTTCCAATTCAGGCATATTTGGATCAAGTGGAAGTTCAATGCTTGTTTTTCCACCAACAACATTAACTTCATTTGTGCTAGCAGCATTAACATTGTTAGTGCTGTTAACATTATCTTCCTTCTCTTGATCAATACCTTCACTATCTTTTCTTGAATCTTCATCAACCTTCTTTCCATCATCACTTGAAGGTTTGGATCCATCATCTTGAGAACTCTTTAGATCTTGGGAATAAGGTAGATTAGCAGGCCATAATGGTAGAAAAATGTAATTTTTGACAGGTTATGTCTCCTTTCTAGCTTGACCTACATTATCACTTGCTTTTGTATTTGAATGTAGCCAACTCTAACTTCCTTTTAAGCTCTGTAATATCTAAATCTCTTAAATAGATTTCACGTTTGAAGAGTTTTATATCTTTCTCATACATAGACTCATTTTTTTTAAAGACTAACAGTCTAGCTTCTATAGATTCTAAACCAGTTTTATAAGAGACAGCACTTATCCTAGCTGTTTTTAAGTCTTTAACTAATTGTTCATTTTGTTCTTTTAGATCTTTTACACATTCCAAACAAGATGAACAACAGTTTGAGTTATTAGATACCTTGAAGTTTGTAGAAGAACTTGAACTTGTTGAAGAATAAGCCATAAGAGCAAAATTGGTTGGACCTTCTTCTGCTTGGTCACTCCAATCATAGCCAAATCTATCACACTAAGACACTAAGGCATTTGAAGTAGTTTCCTCAACTGGCATAGTCCTTTTGATAGGTTCCCTATTCTTGCTATCTTGATTCCTAGGTGCCCTACATTCCCTTACAAAGTGTCATCTCTTATGGCAGTTGAAACACTCCACCTTGGACTTGTCAAACCCAATTCTTTCTTTGTTGGCCATGTCCAGCTTCCTTCCAGTATTCTTCAGGAATCTTCTTGCCCTCATAGTCAGCATAGCAATGTTCCACCTCAAATCCATCTCTTCTAGATCATCATGATTGATTTGTTGTAGATCTTCATTATCTAGCTATGGAATACTTGGTTGGCTAGCAAAGAAGGAATAAATCACAGCATCACTTAAATTTTCAACAGTTGTTGAGCTATCAGCAGCACCCTGAGTGCTAGCAGTATTAACACCCTGAGCAGTATTAACTGCTCTAGTTGCACTGTTAGTGCTGCTAGAGGACAGAAAGGCTACATTGTGTGAGTTTGTGGTTGAGCTAGATGTCCCCTTGACCTCTGATTCATAAGCCTTCAGGTTGTTGAAGAGGTCATCCAAACTCAATGTCTCAATCTCTGGTTTGTTCCTCCACACAATAGTATGCATAGTCCATTCTTGTGACAAACTTCTCAAGAACTTCTGATTGATGTCTTCTTGAGGAATAACTTCACCATGCATCTCTAGTTGACTAATTAGCTTTTGAATCCTTTCATAAGTTTGCTCAATCACTTCTATGCTAGATGCAGCAAAGTTTTCATATTGTTTCTTTAAAAGATTTTTTTGAGTTTTCTTTGTAGCAGTATTACCTCCAAATCTGTTCTCAATAGCCTGCATAAGTGTTTTAGCATCCTTGTATGAGTTAAACTTTAATTGATGCTCATTAGGTAAGGCCATCAACAGAGTGCTTCTTGCCTTCAACTCTGCCCTTCTTTGTGCCTTCTCTTCAACACTTATAGGAGGGATAACAATCTCCTTACCATCAACAGTTTTTGTTACTATGGGTGCATTACCATTTTCTACGATCTCCCATAGAGTGTAATCAATGCACTGTAGGTACTGCTCCATCCTCATCTTCCAGAGATCATACTCACCAGGTTGGAGTATGGGTAGCTTGATGGTTTGAGTAGATTGAGAATCCATTGCTTCTTGAAAAAGTAGATCTTGTGTGTAGTAAAGTTTCTTCTTATTCAAAGCTTCTCACAAGCTCTGATACCACTTGTTGATCCCAATAGAATAGATCTTGCTTAGCTTGTATAAGCCTAAGTTGTATTGAATAAATCCAAAACAACTATGATAGAAACTTTGATTGTAAATATCAAAGACTATGCGGAATCTAGTCAATGATACTAAGAAGAATTTTAATGAAACAATAATAAATAAGATCAATAAAAAATAGTTTACCAAACTTTCAGCCTCAATATAATACGAACACTCTTAATAGTGTTAGGGTTACAAAACCTTGAAGCTATATCAATATCAAAACAAAACAATTTCTAGATATCTAACTCTATGCCCTAGGACCTCCTTTTATACACCAAGGAGTCCTAACTGGCTTACAATATTTTCCTAAGTTATCATGATCTTCTAAACAAATAACTTATACGTATCTTTTACAAAAATATCTCATACTTATCACATAAGAAATCTTTATCTTTTCTCTGATAAGTCTTTAATCTCTTCTCTGTCAGCATAAACTCTTCCAGCCGTTGTAATCTTTAAGTAGTTGTAACTTTCACACCCACAGTAGTAACTTTTGTACCAGCAGCACTAACTTAACAGTCTTAACTTCCACTTAGCAGTAGTAACTTCTAAACAACATCAAGAGGCTTTTAGTCCCAACATGTTTTCTTCTCAGTTTTAGTTTGGGACACATTTTCTTCCTCACTATCTGACACCCAATCTTCAATAATTAGAGAATCATTAGACTTCCTAACTACCTTAGACACTTCTTCATCAGACTTTCTATTCTCAACTACAGGCTTATTAACAAACTCATCTAAACCAGTAAAAGAAAATTCAAGTGTTTGAGGCATTAAGTTTCCTGTGTAGGGAGGTGGAACTGCATTGTAGCCTAAGCCTTTCTTGCAGTTGTCAACAATCTGACTTTCTATGAGTTTGTTTAAGCTTTTAGATGCATTTTTAAATTTGTCTACTTTAAATTGAATTCCATCTTTTTCTTTTTGATTTATTTCTAGCTTCTTCCTGAGCTCTCTGATAGCTATATCTTTACATTCAATTTCAAATTCGAAGACCTTTATACCTTGTGAATAAATAGACTAATTTCCCTTATAAACTTCAAGTTTCTCTTCTACTGACTTTAATCCTAACTTATAAGCTAGAACCATTAACTTAGATTTCTTAAAATCTTTATGTAGTTGATCATATTGAGATTTAAGGGTTTTAATAGTTTTCAAACAAGATTTTGAACAATTTGAATTGTTAGATACCTCTGAGTTAGAACTTGAAGATGAGTAAGCCATGAGTGCATAATTAGGTCCTTCCTCTACCTGATCACTCCAGTCATACCCACCAAGACCATTACATGACACCAAAGCTATGGAATTGGATGTTTCCACATGCATAGTCTTTCTTATGCTTTCCTTGTTCTTGTAGTTTTGATTTCTTGGAGCTTTGCATTCTTTAGCAAAATGTCCCTTCTTGTGGCAGTTGTAGAACTCCACTTTAGACTTATCAAAGCCAACAGACTCATTGCCATTGATAGTAAGCTATCTACATGTATTCTTCAAAAACCTTCTATCCCTCATAGTCAACATAGCCATTTTCCATCTCAAATCCATCTCGTCCAAATCATCTAGATGGATTTGTTGCAAGTCCTCATGCGCAAGTTGAGGATTATTTGGTTGACTAGCAAGGAATGCACAAAAGCCATGTTCTATGTGCTTGAACTTGAGCTAGACATCCCTTTGATATTAGAAGCCTTAACTTAAGTATTAGCAACAGAAACTCCATTAGCAATATTAACTGCTTGAGCAGTACTAACTGCTCTATTAGTGCTGCTATTGTTGTTATTTGAAGAGGACATAAAAGCCATGTTCTGTGTGCTTGAACTTGAGCTAGACATCCCTTTTACTTCTGGTTCATACATCTTAAGGTTGTTGTAGAGATCATCCATGCTTATTGTATCCAAATCACTTTTTTCCTTCACACAACAACATGTGTGTTCCACTCAAGTGACAAACTTCTTAATAGCGTCTGGTTCACATCTTCTTGTGAAATCGTTTCTCCTAAAAGCTCCAACTGACTCACAAGCTTTTGAAGCCTATCAAAAGTTTGATCAAGTATCTTTGAGCTCGGACCAGTAAATTTTTCATATTGATGCTTTAAAAGATTCCTTTGGGTCTTCTTTGTAGCTGCATTCCTACCAAATCTCTTTTCTACAGCTTCCATCAATAACTTAGCATACTTAATTGAGTTAAACTTTAACTGATGTTCATTAGGAATGCCCATCATTAAAGTACTTCTAGCTTTCACCTCTAATCTTTTTTGAGACTTCTCTTCAGCAGTTGTAGGAGGCGTTACTTTCTTAACACCCTCTACAACTGTTGTTTTTGGTGCAGTGTTTCCATTCTCCATGACTTCCTAAAGTGCATAGTCTATCATCTGGATGTATTGTTCAATCATCATCCTCCATAACTCAAACTCACCCGGTTTATGCATGGGAACTTTGGATGCAGCCACCATGTGTGCAGAAGAAACTACAACGTAGTTGCTCCGTTAGAACTACGTTGTAGTTGTAACATTTCTGTATTTTCAGGTCATTTTATGACGCCATTTATTTCGTCATTATTTCACCATTTAATTTATTTTAGTTTCGTACGCGTTTACTTTTAATTCTTATTATATAATTAAGTCGCGTAAACAAAAAAATCTTATTTAACGAATAAAACAAGAGAAATATGATTTTTATACACTATTTCCTGACGTGAATAGTGTTGGTTCAGTTTTTATAAAAAATTTTGCAAAACATTTTAGAATCATTTATATGATATTTATATGAGTTTTAAATTAATAAATATTATTTTACAAGACGATTGACCTACTTATACGATAACATCATACGAACGATAAAAAAAACATTATTTATTTTCATTTCGAAAGTAATAATTAACTTTTTGTATTTTATTTTTATTGGTTACGTAAAGTATTTACGTTTCGCGATAAAATTCATTTAGGCATTCCCGGAACCACAAAAATAAATTTACGCTTCAACAAATAACCTTTTTTTATTTCTAAATGATCAAAGTTTTTATAAAACTTTACCCATGGTAGCAATGTATGTCGTCCCATATATAAAGAAGT
>BQNB010014121.1:0-71176 GCA_026074375.1 Tanacetum coccineum | reverse complement strand
ATTTAAGACACTTTCATTATTATTTAAAATGATTTTTATACTTAAAGTGACTTTCTTAATTTAAATTGATTTTTATAAAAACATTATTTAATTTGGTGTTTCGAGTAAAGTCGATAATTGGTATAAGAATTTCTGTCTTTCGTATTGATTTTTTTTATGTGTTTATTTGTCGTGGTACGTCTGTTGATTTTTTTTCGTTTGCCCTTTCACTCGGTGCATATACGTATCCTTTCTTTCAAAGGATTCTCATGTCATTGATCCACGTCTATTTGCATATGTGGAATCTCCTATATGCATTCTAGCCTTTGACTCGATATTCGTTTGTTATCTTATTCGATTGTTCGTAACCCTTAGAGTTCATTGATACCGATGAGTCGTGGAAGCTTTGATATGATTGTGGGAATGGACTAGTTGTCCAAGAGGAAGTTTGTGATAGTATGTTATGAGAAGGTGGTTAGAATACCATTGAAAGGTGATGAGATACTTCGAGTTCATGGGAACGTACTTTGGGAGCCGCCAAAGCCCAAATGAACGCTAAGGTAGATGAACCTAGGATAAGTGATATACCCGTGGCGCGCGATATTATTGATGTGTTTCTGGAAGATTTGTCGATGACCACCGCAGCGACAAGTTGAGTTCCGTATAGACTTAGTTCCTAGAGCAACGCCGGTTGCGAAGTCTCCATATCGTTTGGCACCCTCGGAAATGCAAGACTTGTCTAGGCAACTTCAAGAGTTGCAAGACAAGGGTTTCATATGACCTAGTTATTTTCCGTGGGGAGCACCTGTGTTATTCGTAAAGAAGAAAGATAGATCTTTCCGTATGTGTATCGACTATAGGGAGCTAAACGAATTAACTGTTAAAAACTGTTATCCACTTCCTAGGATTGATGACTTGTTTGATCCGTTATGAGGAGCGTGTCCTTTCTTAAAGATAGATTTTCGGTCAGGTTATCATCATCTACGAGTGCATGAGGATGCCATTCCAAAGATCGCATTTTGAACGAGATACAAACATTTTGAGTCTACGGTTATGCCTTTTGGGTTAACCAATGCACCAGCGGTTTTCATGGACTTAATGAACCGGGTTTGCAAACCGTACTTAGGTAGGTTTGTCATCGTATTCATTGATGACATTCTGGCCTACTCAAAGTCGAAGGAGGAACATGAAGTTCATTTGAAGTTAGCGTTGGGGACACTGAGGAAGGAGAAGCTGTATGCTAAGTTTTCTAAGTGTGAGTTTTGGTTGGAAGAAGTACATTTTCTTGGTCACGTGGTCAACCATAACGTATTCATGTGGATCCGAGTAAGAGTGAGGCAGTGAGGAGTTGGATGATTATTCTTAGGATTGGCAGGTTACTACCGCCATTAATCTAGATTTTTTTTAGATTGTTGAATCCCCTTACTTTCCTAACTAAGAGGAATCAGTAGTATAAGTGGAGCGTAGAACAAGAAGAGGCTTTTCAAACTTTGAATAATGATTGGTGTGATACTCCGATAAAGCGAATGTAATGGGTGATGCTTTAAGTAGAAAAGAGAGAGTGCAATCAAGATGAGTAAGAAGAATGATACTGGCAGCCCAAAGTGAGGCGTTCAAGCAAGAGAACGTACTTGCAGAAAGGCTACATGGTTTAGATCCACAGATGGAAAGAAAAGGAGACGAGAGTTTGTACTTTATGGATCGAATTTAGGTTCTATTGGTAGGAAGTGTAATGGATGAGGCCCATGCATCAAGGTACTTGGTACATCTGGGAGCGGATAAGACGTACTATAACCTTAGAGACATGTATTGGTAGCCACGTGTAGAAAAGAATTTAGCTACCTATGTTAGCAATTGTTAGATTTGTTTAAGAGGTGAAGGCTGCAATGTCAAAGACTTTTGGCTTACTGCAACAGCCTGAGATACTTGAGAGAAAATGAGATAGAATCACCATAGATTTTATCACTAAATTTCTAAGGTCAAGGTAATGAGTATGATGTGATTTGGGTGATGGTCGATAGACTGACCAAGTTAGCTCATTTTCTAGCTATACAAGAAGATTTCAAGATGTGAAGTTGGCAAGGATATTGACAAGATAATAGTAAGGAATGGAATTCTGGTGACGATCAACTCAGATTGAGATGGATGATTTACCTCATGGTTTTGGCAGATGCTGCAGAAAGGGTTAGAGACGCGATTGGATTTGAGTACTGCTTAACATCCTCAAGCAGATGGACAAAGTGAACGAAAGATTCAGACTTTGGAAGATATAATGAGGGAAGGTGTTATCGATTTTGGTGGTATTTATCATTTGAGCATTTGGTGTGCTCCGTTTGAAGCTTTGTATCGAAGGAAATGTAGGTTGCCTGTTCTATAGGCAGAGATTGAAGAGAGTAGTTTGACTGGACTTGAGTTAGCACAAGAAACGATTGATAAAGTGGTGTTGGTAAAGGAAAAGCCCAAAGCGGCGAGAAATCGTCAAAAGAGCGATGTTGATTATAGGTGTAAACCGTTAGAGTTCAAGGTGGGAGATCGTGTATTATTAAAGGTGTCGCCTTGGAAAGGCGTAATGCATTTTGGAAAGAATGGTAAGTTAGTACCGAGATATGTAGGACCGTTTGAGATCCTTGAAAGGATTGGCCTTATAGCTTATAGGTTGAGGTTACCTAAGGAGTTGAGAAGTGTGCATGACACCTTTCATGTATTGAACCTAAAGAAGTGTCTGGCAGATGCTAATTTGCATGTGCCATTGGATGAGATAAAGGTCGACAAGACACTTTGTTTTGTCGAGGACCCTGTGGAGATTATAGATCGAGAAATTAAGAAGTTAACATGTAGGAAAATAGCGCTTGTGAAAGTTAGGTGGAATTCAAAACGTGATCCTGAGTTTACTTGGGAACACGAAGACCAGATGAGGACTAAATATCCATAATTGTTCGTGGACCGTGTTGTTGCGCCTGCGAGTTAAATCTCGGGACGAGATTTCCTCAAGGAGGGGATACTGTAACATTCGTGATTTAATCAGGTTAGCGATACCTTTAGAGAATGCTAAGTGTTCTTTTTGTGTGATTCTTAGGTGCTATGTGTTATATATGTGTGCTAAGTGGTTTGAATAAGTGTATGATATTATTTTGAGGTGAATGATCATCTCATTTTAAGTGCGTTTGTGTTTGGTAATGAGTATTCCATTTGTTCACGTATACTGATAGTGGAATGGAATCGCGTATTGCATTCAATGCTACATCAATAGTTGGATGATTTTGTGTTAAGTGTTTATGGGAAACGTATCATGTTGGTAATAAGTGTAGTGAGTGAAATTTGGATATTTATTGAAGTCTTTCTAAATATAAAAAGTAAATTGTGAAATGAAAAGTTATTTTTAGAAAGTTAGTAAGTAGCGTTTATGTAAAAAGGTTTACCCAAATTAGCTTAAGTTTTTATGAAAACTTAAGGTAATGAAGGTAATTATGTAATTAATAATTAAATAAAAAAAAATAATAAAATATAATTAAAGGGGTGTTCGACCGGTTGGGATAAAAGAAAAAAAAGGAAACAAAGTTTGACTTAAAATAAGATTCTATTAGTATAAATACAAATTTAATAAAACCCTAAATCACTTTTTCTCTCCTTTCTCCCTTTATCGGCCGAACCATCAAGAAGAAGAAAAAAAAAGTTTTTTTTTAATCAAGAACAAGTTGGTGATTTAGTGTTCAAGAATCAAGGTTTAGGTTTGTTCATTAACCCTAGTTGTTTAGTTTTCTTTAAATCATGTAACAATTAATATGGTGGATCTTTAGGATTTTAAAAACTTTTGTAATTAAGGATGTAGTAATCATGCTAGAGCGATTAGGGTTTAATTAGGATCATATTGGTGTAAATGGTTAGGGTTAGATCGCGTTAATTTATGATTTTGAGTTGAGCAGAATTTAGGGCTGTGTTCAACTGATGATATCTTAATGATAGAAACGTGTTTTGATATGATTCAAAAGCCTAAATTGTAGTTCAAAGAGTCTATTTTTCAAAAAGTCCAGCCTCGAATGATTTTGAGTTTTGGAAGTTGGTCAAACGTTGGTTACAAGAAAATTTGTCAAAATAGTAAATACGGGTCAGAATTAGGTCATGTTTAGGAGGGTAAAACCCTAACTTAAAATTATAATTAAGGTTAGAAAATCTACAGTGGTTAAGTTCTATATGTATATAAAAAAACTCTATAAGAAGATCTTCTGATTGTGTGTCTAAGTATGGTAATTAGGGCCATAATTTTTAGTGTGCAATCAGATCCGAATTGGGACAGTTTTGAAGTTGGATTTTATTTGGGATAGTTACACATGTAATGGGAGCTTGGGAATCACAATATAGTTAGTAAACTCATAAATGAACTTATATTATTTTTGGTATAATTTATAAAGGTCAGCAAGTAAGGTTTTTAAGAGAGTAAAGATACACTAAAATTTTGCATTTTTGAATCAATTGTAGTTATCTAGTGTAATGGGTTAATGAGATGGTTAAGGTTGAGCATGGTGTCGGGGTGACCCATGATGGTTAATCACACCCTTATACATCCATCATATGTGTGTTACATAGACTAGAGCTTTTTGCTTGGTCGCGTATAACCGTGTTTATTTATTTGTATAGTTGCGTGATAGGAATTGGAAGCTGTGTTTTGAGCATTCAGGTGAGTTACATAGTCCCGCTTTTTAAATTGTTTTTAAACTTGGGATGGAAATAATGCAAGTGTTGTTTGAATTCCTGTAATTGTGTGTTAGAGTAAATGCATGGACTATTATGTGACTGATATGCGTTATGTGCTACATGTTATGTGATATGATATTGATGTGTGGCCTAGTCAGGAGGGTTACTTGCGGGCATCCATGGCCTGAGCTAGAGTGAAAGAGATTTGGTACAATCCAATAGCGATTGAGGTTGTCTGCTTGGTGTTTGAGTGTTTGGTTTGATTAAATTGCATGTTAGCTTGTATGTTAGTTAGCATAATTGCCGTGCAAGTGTATTGTTTTATAATTGCAGGAATTTGTTAAATTGTTTTGAAAACGGATTGAATATGTGTCTGAAAACCTATGTTTCTCACAACCATTATGTTGACGTATAAGCATCATTTTCAAGTATTCAGCAAGATGAGATTAAAGTTAGGAAAAGTGGCTAGATGGACCGTAGGCAGCTGGAAAAGTTTAGTTATCTAGATTTTGTTATTTGTTTTGGATGATGAATGTTAATTGTTTTGCTTTGTTAGGATGTATGAATGTTTGCATGTCATGACGTTGGCATGAAATGCCTTCATTTCAATGTTAGATGCCTTTTGGATTTTTTTGATGTGATTGGGTATTTTTATGACACCGCGTGTCTATACCTTGTATTTTATGCATGTTTTAGTTTCTCTATATAGACGCCAATGTGTTGCAATGATTCTCTTTCTCGTCGCGCCTCGCGTTTCTGCCTTGGCGGGGTGTGACACCATAGCTGCTTCAATAAGACCTAGAACTTTCGATGATCTCACAGACAAAGAGAAGATACGTGAAGCATGTGACATAAGAGCAACTAATATTGCTCTTCAGGGTTTACCACCATATGTTTATACTCTTATGAATCATCACACAGTTGCTAAGGAAATTTGGGACATAGTCAAGCTACTTATCGAAGGAACTTAACTCTCACTGCAAGAACGAGAATCAAAGTTTTATAATAAGTTTGATAGATTCATACCTGAGAAGAGGGAAACAATTCACTCATATTACTTGAGATTTGCTCAGTTGATTAATGACATGAACACAATTGGGATGACTATGAAGAAACTTTATGTTAATATTAAGTTTGTGAATAACCTTCAGCCGAAATGGAGTAAGATTGTGACTGATGTCAAGTTAGCAAAGGATATGCACGAGTCAAGCTTTGATCATCTATATGCATATCTAAGGCAACATGAGGTCCATGCTAATGAAGTTCGTATAATGAGACAATAATTTCCAGATCCTCTTGCCTTAGTTGCTAACACATACAACTCACCTTCATTATATAATAATCCTGAACCTTAGTACAATCACCAGACTTCAGCAATTCCTCAACAACAACAATTCTACACATCTCTTCCACAACCAAACCCATATGAAGTACTAGTTCTTCAACTATCATACGATGCACCAGTTGTTCATCTAGCACCAGTGGTTCATCAACAATCATATCAAGCATCAGTTGTTCATCAACAATCACCAACAGTGTTTCCACAACTTGATTCAGGTCTTGTGGTACCATTATTTCTTCCCACTAATGATCTAATTGCCAGTCTCAACAAAGGAATGGAATTCATAAGCACAACATTTGCTTTACGATATCCATCTACCAATAATCAACTCAAGACTTCGTCTAATCCAAGAAACCAAGCCACTATTCAAGATGGTAGGGTCACAGTACAGAATGTGCAAGGAAGACAGACTTAGAGTTATGGGGATAATAATGCAAGGAGTAATGCTACTAGAACATGGATTAACAAGAATATGGGAAATTCTTCTGCAAACCAATCAAAAGTAATTCGGTGCTACAACTGCAAGGGTGAAGGTCATATGGCAGGATAATGTACTCAACCAAAGAGGCCAAAGAATTCCGAATGTGATAGCTCAAGCTTTGGAAGCATGGCTTATCTTGGATAAAGAACATCTTGCATTTCTTGCAGATACAGGGGACAGAGCTGATGCGAGCCCTGACAGTCAGACATTGCCAACTACTGCTATCTTCCAGACTAATGATCGTGATGCATTTGACTTAGAGTGTGATGAAGCACCATCAGCAAGTGCAGTTCTTATGGCCAAACTCTCTGTGTATGATTCAGATGTTCTCTATGAGGTACCAAATTACAAAACTTATCAAGATAATAATGTGATTGATAGTATTCTGAATAACCCATTTTTGTTGACGATTCAAATATTGACATTACAAGTGACAGCATTGTTATTTCTTATGATCAATCGATGCAATAAAAAAAAGGAAGTTGTTCAAGATACTACTTCTTTTGAACAACAAGATGCAATGATAATGTTTGTAGTAGAGGAAATGCCTCATCAAGTAGAAAAATGTAATGCAGTTAATCAGGAACAAAAGACTGTAAATGAATCATTAACCATTGAGCTTGAACGATCCAAGGAACTGGTCAAAAATTTTAAAGAAAGACAAAAATTTGATTTAAATGACCGTCAAAAATATATTTGATTCTCAAATGCGAGGCATAATCGTTGATCGAAATACAAAGGTTTCCAATTTTGAAAACCAAATTCAAACGTTAAAACAGTAACTTTATGAAAATGTTGAAAGTCACCAAAATTTGTCAACGACATTTGATGTTTTAAAAAAGGAAACTAAAGAAAAAGAAGATAAATATATTGAAGAAATTGTGGATTTAGAAAAGAAAAAGAAAGCTCTTGACAACCTGTGTTGTATTGTGGTCATACCGTAGTTAAGAAACATGATGCACTGTCTACGGTTGACTCTGAAGAAACTTTAGAGTTAACTGAAGCAACTAAGCTAAAAATGAATGAGAAAAAAATGATATGATTATAAAAGAGAAAAGAGTGAACATCAAACCTATTGATTATGGTTCACTGAATGAATTGTATAAGCATTTTGTTCCTCAAAAACAATTGTCTACAGAACAAGCCTTTTGGTTACTAATTTCAAAAACAGTTTATGAACAAACACCAGTTCAACCAAAACCAGTTCAAAATGATCTTCCTCTTCAACTTCCAACTACTAGTATGGTCAAACAAAATCTTTTGAAAGCAAAAAGTCATCTTCACAGTTTTGACAAAGTAATAAAAGTTAAAACCAAAGTTACTGGGTAGAATGAAGGGGCTTGGGGATTTAAACACATTAGACGAGCTTTTGAAAATGATGTTATTCCATTTGTCAAATCTCTAAGAGAATTGTTTGCAGATTTTGAATTAGGTTTTTATAGAGAGCTTTATGAAATGAAAGCAATTTTTCAACAAATGGAAACTGAGGTTGAACAATGGTTTTGTAGACAGGAAGTATTTTGAGATTGAAAAGCAAGAACTTTTGATTGAAAATGAACGTCTTTTGGAGCATATCATTTCTCAACATAATATGTGTACCGCTATGCATTATTATGATGATCTTATGAAATATGCTAAAATGGAACAAAGTTATATTGATGAGTACAGTAGGTGTGTGCAACTTGAGGCTGAGCTTTTAAGAAAGAAAGGTATGGTTGAAAGAGCTGTTTATAATGAACTTTCAAACAAATGGTCAAGACTTGAAAAACGTTGTATTTCTCTTGAAATTAAAGTACAAAAAAGTAAAGAAAGTTTTCAACATGACAAACCATGCAACAATCAGGATGCTCCTGAATTTCCTGCATTTTTTGAAATAAACTATTTGAAAGCTCAGTTACAAACCAAAAACACCTCAATCAGCAAGTTGAAAGAACACATTGCAACATTGAAAGGAAAAAGTGTGTCTGATTGTACTGCACCTGTAAATAATGCAAATGTGCTTGACCCAGGGATGTTTAAATTAGATTTGCCACCACTTTCTTCTAAGCTTAGGAAAAATAAGGAAGTTCATGTAGATTACCTTAAACAAACAAAGGAACATGCTAACACACTCCGTGCAATTGTAGAACAAGCTAGATCCTTGCAACCCTTTGATAATGCTTTAGACTATGCTTATAAGTTTACAACATGAATTCAAGATTTGCTAGTATATGTTAGTGATACATGCCCTAGTTCCAGAATTGAAAGTGAGAAATTAGTTGCTGTCACACCAATGAACACAAACAGGAAAGTTAGGTTTGAAGAGCCTAGTACATCAGCAAGTAACACAAAATAACAGGTAGGAGCACATAGTAATCAGAATACTAACAAACCTTCCTTTCCTTCTACAAGAGAAATAAGTTCTACTGATGCTAGCAGATCAAAGCCTAGGAGCAATACAAGGAACAATAGGATCTCACAAACATCAAGTAGCAACAAGAAGAATACAATAGTAGAAGACTACCCTAGGAATGTCAAGTCTAGTTTGAATAACACGAATCGTGTTTCTGTTTGTAATGAAAATGTTAAGCAAGCTGTGTTAAATGCAAATTCTGAATTTATATGTTCTGTAATGAATGTTTATTATATGTGTGTTGTCGATTATTTGAATGGTGTGAATTCACGTACTAGAGCTAAGTCTAGTAAGAGAAATAAGAAGAATGAGTGGAAACCTGTGGGTGAAGTGTTTACTAAGGTTGTACATAGATGGTTACTTGTAAAAAGGACTTTCACTATAGATGGAACTAAGTGCCCTTTAACTAGAATCACTTCCACTAAAGTAGTGCCTCCTAGGAAACTAGTTCAAACAAAAGTAATTACGAAAATATCACCTAGTAGCGTATCTCAAGGTGTTGTTCCCTTTGAATATGATATAAGGTTTATCAAGTTAAACTAATCACATTTCATGGCAACAAAGTAAGTTTTAAACATATATATAAAGCAATATAAGGAACAGTTTAAAACACACATAGAAGTAACTTTTCAACGTATAGGTTCTTATTAGAATAAAATAAAAAATCTATGACACACCTTGCTTGCAAAATAGCAAGGTGGTTGAATGAAAATTAGGGGTTTATCTCCTTCGAACTTAAACTCTTAACCAAAGTTAAGTAAGTAAGAAAACAAACTACTTAACTAGAACTGAAGCTTCAGCTTCAGCAGTTCTGTTCAGTTTGTTTGAGAGATAAAGAGCTCTTCAATGTGTTTCATATTAATTGGGAGTTAGCTCTTTACTCTCAATTTCCCTTTCATTTTATAGGCAAAGGGATTAGGGTTTACAAGTTTAACCTAGACTACGTGGCGAACATTAAATAGGCGGTTGAACTACTATTTAATGCACATTTGCTTTCTAGTACTAGGTATAGTCCTTTAAGGAAAGTTGTTATACTTCTATACTAACTTTAGAAGTTACATTCCCAAGGAGATCTGCTTTATTCTTTTTAACATAAAACAAATCTTTTTCCCGCTTTGTAAACCTTCTAGAAGTGAAATATTTCATTTCAACTTTTGTTAACGAAATAGACATCGTCTAGTTTGGAATTATCAGCTAAGCTGGACTAAAGCTCTTACTAAGGTCTTCTCCAGTTTCTACACCGCCTCATAAACTAAAGTGAAGATAATCTTGATCTTCTTAGTACCCGAAGATCTAGAGCTAAAACTTTTCTTCAGCGTTTCAAGCTGAACACTCTTCAGCTTGACTTATAATTAGGGGATTTTATGTTTAAATCTACTAAGATACTGAAGGGGTTAAGAACTAACCCCAATAATCTCCCCCTATTTGAATATACAAATAGCCTAAGTTTTCAAGCAGTTGTAAGTGAGCAAAACAACTTCTTCTTACACAATTGATATAAATTGAACAACATTAACTGATAACTAAACCTATTAACTTTCAATACATTACAACTACAAAAGATAAAGTTGATACAAAAGATTATGACGTTTATTGTTTTTGTTGCTCAATGGACCTCCTCTATTGCTGAACTAATGACTTGACTTTCTTTGTTGACCTTGGTTAGTCACTGAAGTCACTAGCTTTCTTTCTTTTCTTATTTACCAACTCATTTAGCTCATTCAGGGGGTCTTGTTCTTTGATGGGTTTGTTTAAGTCAATCTTTAGTTCTTGTTCAGTTTGAGTTAGCTGATCTAATCTTGTATTCACCAGACCATAAATGGGTTTCCATCCTCTTTTACTTTTGTCTGGACAAGGTTGTGTTACTTCTCTCCATTCATCCAAATGTAGATTACTAACCTTAAGATTTGAGATGACTTCTTCAGACCCGTCTTCCCTATATATTTTCAGTGTGATAGGGCCTTTCTTTGTGAGAACTTCACAATTTGTGATCTTAGGGCTTTTGTTTCTTTTTAGCATTTTTTCATAGTACTTATTGTACAGTAACTTCTTTTTGTGGTATTCTTCCACCACATCAATGCCCATAAGATCAATTAGGTTTGCCAGTTCAACATCTTCTATAACTGGATTAGTGTTCTTCTCCCCCTCAACAGGTGAAGCAGTCGATTTGCTTGCTGAAGGAACACCCTTGTTGTGAGCATTTAAGATGCTAGCAAACCTATTCAAGGTATTAGTAACCTTGTTCAAAAGACTTGGGAGTGCTTCTAGAGTCTTGATATGAGTTTGAATTAAAGAAATTTAGCCTGGTAAAGCAAGGAACTCTTTAGGAAGTTCGCACATATGTTTCTTCAGTTCAGCAACCTGGGTGGTAAGATTGGAGACAGTAAAAGAGAAAGTCTCCAGTTTTTGAGGAATTTCATTAAAGACCTCAGGTAGCTCAATTTCAAACTCTTGGATATGCTTCTTTAGCTCATTAACTTCTCTAAATAATGCAGTTATTTTAATGAGGAGTTCTTTCAGTTTAGTAGGAATGGAGCTACGGAAGTCATGAGAAGATAAGAGTTTGGAAAATTTAGGTTTCATAGATGATACCAGATGTTCAATAAGCTGGTTGATGTTTGGAAACACAAACTGAGCTTTAAGAGTGGCAATTTCAGCAGCAGCCTTTGCTTTGTCTTGTTCCAACTTCTAATTCTGAGATTTGAGCAATAGAATGTGAGCCTATAGTTCTTGGATTTAAACTGATGTAGGAGAGGGGGAGGAACTGAAGTGCTTTTAGGTTCAGCATGAGTGTCTTTATTTCTTGCAGCATGTTCATTACTGCTCTTCTTTGGGGCGATAAAAGGCTCATCTTCGTGGTCTTCATCATCCATGAAAGCTGATCTTGTGTCCACTTTGGTACCTGATACAATGTGGGCAATTTGTGACCCATCTCTCGCAGATTTAGTTTTATCTATAAGAACACTTGGGTTAGTCAACGCAAATGTATGATCAAGTGCATAGTTTTTAGATCCTTTATCTGGATCTTGTTGGTGAGGTACAAAATCATTAGGAGCAGAAATTTTAGGATCAACTTCAGCTGTGAAATCTACTGAAGCATCATTTCCTGATGCAGACTCAGAGTGAAAAATGTAAGAAGCTGAAAAAACAGGTTTAATATTTGTAAATGTAGACATAACACTACTGGGCTGAGGGTGGACTCCTTCTTCACTAGTGACCCTTAAAGAGTTTGGATCACCAGTTGCTTGCTGGTCCTCTTTATACATTTTAGCAACCACTAGAGTGGAAGATGAAGTCTAGCTTGGGTTGGAGTCTATGGCCGAGCTTGAACTCTTTCTTTCTTTTTAAGTGGCTAGTTTTGGAGCTAGTGGGTCTTTTAGAAGACCCACCTTTGGTTGCCTCGCTGCTAGACACGGAGGGGTGTGTTGAAGAAGTTGAATGCTTCTTGTGTCCAGGTTTAGGTCCAGGCTTTATGCCTTGGGGAACCCTCTTAGCATTGGAAGAGGGTTTGGGAGCTTTAGGAACATTCGACACAGCTGTTTTACAGACTGGCAACATATGTTTAGTGAAGAGAGGTTCTTCAGGTTAGTTTAGTTTTAGTGCCCATTTGTTGACACTGAAGACTTGAGTGGGATTGATCGTGAGACTTTCATTAGCATACTCAGGTGCCATGTATTCCAGGAGAAGTGAAATAAATCTAGGATAAGGAATAACTCTTTCCATGGATTTCTTGTTCAGCTAATGAATTAAATCTTCCCAAATTATCTTAGCAAAGTCTACATTTACCCCATTTGCTAGACAATAAAGAATGGTAGCATCCTTGTTTGAGATTTGATCTAGCCCACCCGTCTTACCTGCTAGACACTGAATAATCTGTCCCATCCATAATCTTCACCTAGGAGGAAGACATCTCTTTTTTAGTGTTCTTTAAACTCTAATCTTCCCATTGTATTCTATTTCTGCAAACTATGGTTTGGCTATGGCAAGGGAGAGAGAATCAACATATTCATCTGAGTAGTGAGCCCCAATAGCATTTCTAAATGTGATGACTCCTATTTCACCTTTAACCCTTCCTGTAGGAGTAGAAACCCAAATCCTATAACTTTCTAGAGCTTTTTCAGTGTACCAGAATTCATCTAAGTATTCAACGTATTAGGTTGGGGCATTGGTAAATGCTTTCCTAAGACACACTTAGAGATGAATTCAGAGACCAGTTGAAAGTACTATGAGTTTGGGTGATATAGGTATATTTGAGCCACTTCATTGTTGGTTGTGAAGAGCATTTCATCAAAGTTAAATGCAACCTGATCTGCAAGAAGAAAGGGATTTTGACTTTCTAATCTATCTAGTATGATAGGTTCTTCCTTTGGAGCGACATTAGGTGGTGATGGGATTTGAGTTGATGATTCTACCATTTTTTGTTATTAGGGTTTTGAGTGTTTTGAAAGGGTTTGATTTGCTTTTGAGGAAGTTTGTGTGTTATCGATGATTTGTGAGAAGTGATTGGTGGGTGATGGTTTTATATGATTGATGAAATTACAATTTTTCTTTATGAATGTGTAATTGTCATGTTGAGGTTATGAAGTTATAGGGAATGTTTAGGGTTTGTTTTCAACATGTGTGCTAAACTTTGTATTTAATGAAAGTCAGCAAAGCATGCATTTGACACCTAGAACAGTGAACAGCCGTCTATTCACTGAAAAAGTAGGTGAGAGAGAGATGGTGAGGTCATTCTGACGATTGGATATCCCTTTTTAATATATTAAAACAAATAAATTCTTAGAAAGAGATTATTTAGATAAAATAATATTAATTTAGAAAATCACTTTTGTTTGTATTTAAAACTGACATTATGATTGATGTTTAAGAAGCTGAACTAGGTTCAGGTTTGGTGAGTCGTTATGCTGAACAGATATTGGTGATTTTATCAACATACAAGCTCCAGAGAAGGCGACAAAACCACACATGCTCATGCAAATCCATGAATGAGACATATGTGATTGCTCAGTTACTTCACTCGAGAAAGCTAAAGAGTTAGATCAAAATTATTGTTTGAAACTAAACTGAAGAAAGTAAATCAGTTTTGTTTAGTTCTTGATGTGGCCAATAACAAAGCTCAAGCGAGGGCGACAAAACCACTCATGCTCATGCAAATCCATAAATGAGACATGTGTAATTGCTCAGTTACTTCACTTAAGCAAGTTAAAGGTCGCATATAGAAACTGCACTGATATTTTAACATATGAAAGTTTGTTTAGTTTTGGATGAAATCACCGAACCTTTAGTTTTCTTCAGTCAGTACTGAAGGTTCAGGTTTTGAATCAATGTTCAGCATACCTAGTTCAACTATCAATCTTTTGAAAGTTGGCTCATCTAGAGGCTTTGTGAAGATATCAGCAAGCTGATATTAAGTGGGAATGAAGTGCAATTCAATGTCCCCTTTGAGAATATGATCTTTAATAAAGTGATATCTGATATCAATATGCTTTGTTCTTAAGCGCATAACTAGATTGTTTGAGATTGCAATAGCACTAGTGTTATCACAAAATATGGGTACCTTTTCATATATGATGTCGTAGTCAGTGAGTTGACTCTTCATCCATAATATGTTAGCACAACATCTAGCAGCAATTACATATTCAGCTTCAGCTAAGGACATAGCGACATATTGTTGCTTTTTAGCACTCCAACATACAAGTTTGCCTCCTAGCAACTAATAAGCACTTAAGGTGCTTTGCCTGTCCATGTTGCATCAAACATAGTCAAAGTCAGAGTATCCTTTTAGATCAAAACCTAAACATTTAGGATACCATAGACCAAGACATGAGGTACATTTTTGGTATCTAAAAATTCTCTTTACAACAATAAGGTAGGATTCCTTAGGATTTGCTTGATATCTTACACAGAGACAAGTCGAGAATTGAATGTTAGGTCTGCTAGCAGTAAGATACATTAATGATCCAATCATACCTCTAAACTAAGTCTCATTTACAAATTTTCCTTTAAGAATAGGTCCTAAGTGGGGGTACCATTGAAGTCTTGACTGATGAACCATTTATGTCATACTATTTAAGCAGATCATTGACAAATTTTTCTTGATTGATTGAAATGCCTCTTTCAGATTGTTTAATCTGAAATCTAAGGAAATAGGTGAGGACACCCATCATACTTATTTCATATCTTTAAATCATCGGTTTTACAAACTATTTGCACAATTTTATGCTGGTGGACCCAAACATTATATCATCAACATATATTTGCACCAAAATCACATCAGTTTGAGTTTTGTAGACAAATAAAGTGTTGTCTATCTGACCTCTTACAAACTTGTGTTTAGTGAGATAGGTTGAGAGAGTTTCATTGTAACACCCCCAAAAATGTGTCACAGCGGAAATATGTCCGGGGGCGTTACTTCATAATACACAGTGTAAGGTACAAGAGAACGACCTCTAAATGTGTCATTTGAAAGGCAATCTCGTTGATTTCTTTGGAATTGATATAACATTTGTCCCATAATTGCATCACAATGAAAAGCTTGAAAATAACTCAACGAGGTTTAATAATTTGTATGTAAGTAGAAATCCATAAATAAAATCTTGTCAATTATAGACTCCATTGCACATCAAGTAAGCCAAGCCTCTAATTCACCTGAGAAAAACATGCTTAAAAGTGTCAACATTAAAGTTTGTGAGTTCATAGAGTTTTGTAAGTATAAATGTAAATGTTGAAATCCAAAGATTTATAACGTATGTATGACCATTTCAATCCTTATAATAATCGCCAAAAATGCAAGAGTAAATGTAGAACCGAAAGAGTTTAGTGTTTATTGCTTCGCCGCAATATAATGAAAAGTGTTTAGAAATTAATAATGTTCAATAAGTAGTATGGACAGTGATATCGTTGATTTTCCAAAATGTATGGGTCTACTATAACAGATACAGTACCACATAAATAATATCTACTGTTGTGCTAAGCTCATGACACTGAAGCTCGACATCTATGTATGCAATTTAATGCAAATAAAGGCCCGTGTAGATGTTCAAACCCGTAACATCCAAATTGTTCCGACATGTATGCATTCGTGTTTCAGTACGGTCGAAACTAGTGAGAGCTACTCACCCGAACAGGGATGTCAATCCCAAATAGATCTATTTATACACTCGCGCTTCCTCAACCGGTCCTCCGGTCAAGAATTTAACAGTTCATGATAATGGGCAATGGTGGGTTATGTTACTTAGGCACATGTAAACAGGAGATGATAACCGAAAACACTTGTGTCCAATAAAAATTAACTATTGTATTCGTAAATAGCTTTGAGTACTTAAATCCATAAGTAGAAAAGAGTGTGATATAAATCAAGTAATTGAGTTTGTAATGAGTATGTAAACAATTTCGTAAACGTGTATGCAAATGAGTATGTGACAAAGTATGAAACCAAGTTTGTAATCAACCATGTAATTGTGTTTGTAATGAATTGCAAAATCAAGTATGTAAACCAAGTGTGTAGAATAGTATGTAAAAGATATTGTAAACGAATATGTAAACAAGTTGTATTGAGCATGTATTCTCCCCCGAGATTTGTAAAGTAAATGTAAAACAAGTGAAAGAGGGGCTATAAACTCACATCGATGTTGTAGAACGATTGGCGGGAATGCGCATATAAGCGCCAGACAAAATGGAAACTGGAACAGCTCGACCAAGAAGTTGCGGTTTATCTTAACGGCTAGGAACCACTAGCCTAGGATAATGTACTTGGGTTTTCTGATGGATGATTACATCAACGCGACACGTTGATAGAAGATTTAGATTTAAAGTTGTAATAGTTTGGTGGTTGGTTAAATAAAATGAATCGAAAGTAAAAGCAAGGTATGTAATATATCCCGTATATATTACATATGGAATATGAATGAGTATATAATTCGTATGGTGAATTATATAATTAGGACAAACAATTAAATAAGTGGCCGAGGTATATAATACTAATACTATTATTATGAAACGTGACCAAAAAATAATTGAAACAAAAACAATGTCGACAATTTACGATATCACCACTTAATTAAGACCTAAAGTTTTGTGCACAAAAGTAAAAAAAGATATTTTTAAAGGTTACGAATTAAGTAAACGATGGTTTTAAAGTTTTTTACAAAACTATGTCCTTATTTTCTAGTCGGGAATTTATAAAATAATATTTTTATAAATTAGTATTTCGTTTTCTCGACGGGTTATAATCAAAATAATTGCCTCATTTGTAAAAGTATAATTCTTATTCGTTGTCGAGTTATTGTATAATTATAAATAAAATAATCCTAAGACTATAACTTAATCATTTTTATCGGTTTTCAAAGATAATAGAACACCTAAATGTGCCCGTACTCTAAACAAAACAACCCGAATAGCTAAATCTTAGATAATATTACTTAGAAAGATTTGAACAAAATATTTTCTAAACTAAACTATAACATTAAAATTGACGTAGGTAAACTTTTACATAAGTTTGATAAGTTAAAAAAAAGTTTAAGAATCAAGACACTTGACTATCATTCAACCCAAGGATAAATTATAACACAAATATAAGGATAAAAAAAACAGTTTTCGTACATCTATTAAATGACACAAGGCTGTCAAATTCAAAACTAACATTGAAAGTAACGAGATTATGTTTTTATAAAAACACTAAAAGAAAGATTTGAACAACATTTGACGTAAATAAAAATATGACATCTAGGTAGAACCATATCAATTAATAACCAAATTTAAAAGAAGTTAAAAGAAAATGAATGGCATCTAGATCTAGTTGAACACGTCAGTACATAAGATTTTTTTCTTATTAAAGCAACATTTGATGATATTCTACTACTAATAAACTAATAGTAAACTAAGAATGCTTTAAATCTCAAACTTGAAAGAAATGAATAGGAACTGCTGTATGTGAGGATTTGACCGACCTCATCATGAGGTGCGGCGGCTGGTGGTTGGCGAGGGTGATGGTGGCAGCTGTTGAGGTTTGTAGCGGGTGAAGTGGTGATGATGGTATGGTTTCCATTGGCTGGTGGCCGGATCCCTTGCCGGAAAGTGGCCGGAATCCGATGACGACGCCGGAATATATGAGAGGAGGAGAGTGTGTGTATATTGGTGGCTAGGGTTTGATTTTTATGGGGTGAAACCCTAAGTGATTTTCTTTTTATAGTGAGAAGTTTAAAAATAAGTGTAAAGTGTTAAATAGTTTAGGGTATAAATTATAAATATTACTAGATGGACCAAAATGTATTTTTTTTGTTAATTAATGGTTCGGGTCTCGATTAGACCACTTAACGGATGATCTAAAATACGAAACTTGCGCCATTGTTTTCCAAATAATTTTTCCAACAAAATGAGTATCTATATGACTTTAAATTTTATAAATCTTTTATAAAATTTAAATAAAATGCTCATTATTTATTTGTGTATCCCTGACAAACTTTGTCCGTAAAATGAACTTTAAATTAATTAATTGCGTTTTTAATAAACGTATTTAAAATAAGATGTTAAATAATTCATTAAACATTTTTATTAAATAAAAAGTGATAATAAAATATAATTTAATAATTTTCGTGTCGGTACGTGTTGTTCTCGTTTTCAGTCAAATAAGTTTGAAAAACAAATTTATAAATGAGAGATATGTAATAATAATTATGAGTTATTATTTAAATATGTTTCAAAAATTTACCGGCTACGCGGTAATCATTTTTATGTGACCGTACAAGGTCAAAAAGTCAAAAGTCAAGCCAAACCCAAAAAGTCAATGAGTAAAATATTCTTTTACAGTTCTGAAAAATACCGATTGTTACAGTACCTACCCCTTAAAGAAATCTCGTCCCGAGATTTAATTTGTGTTAATCGATTGTGTGACCAAAAAGAAGATTTAAGATTTAATAAACCAGTTTTGAACATGACGTTGATAACGTTAGTCAGCAAAATTTGATGTTCTTGACACTTCTCAATATACCAAAATTTTTGGCTTGGTTTGATCAGGATATTTAATCCATCAAAATAGGTATTTCAAAAAAATATCATTTTAGGTCTTATGACTGATATAAACGCGTTATAAAGAATGTCTCTTAATAGTGATAACATCAAAGGAGAAAGCGTAGTCGCGTGCGTAGGTTTGTATACAGTTTTAAATGTTCCAGGACGAAGTCTCGTTTCTGATATCTGTAATGATCGATGATTAATAACGAGTGAGGCTAATGGATGTAAGTATCCAACTTACTTTGCATTACTAGGATGTGTCGCGACCTAAGTCTGTTGTACTATTGGTCTGAAATGAATAGTTCAACTATCTCTTCCGTCGATGGGTGTTTATCTGATTTAAGGGGGGTTGCATTACCTATTGGATGAAGTTGTATCAGCTGAGACCGCTCCAGGACCCAACAGCAGCGACCATGACGTCAATATTATAACAAATGGTGATGGGATGCCGAGAATGAGGACATTTCGAGAAACAAAATTCCCAAACTAAAGTTTAACAAATGGGAGGAGCTCGCGGAAGAGCTTATGTGATAGTCAGCGGATTATGGTACTCAGTCGTTAGATCGAGGATGAATCAACTCCATTAGCTCAAGTGTGTGTAACAAGTCTGTTAGTTCCATGAACAGTTCGTGATTGCGAGGATTAGCAATGGCAAAAGTAATAACTCAAGAATGAGATAAGATAGTTCCAAGCGAGGCATTAAGATTCTGCTAAGTGACAAGACACTATTGTGCTTCTAAACCTTTTTAACGGATTTCGGTGATTATCGAGTTCGAGTTCATACTCGTGTCATATTTGATACCATTAAGCCCACTCATTTATAATTTATTATTTGCATAAAGAAGCGTCCAAATTTATGTAAGTAAGAAATGATAAACTTATGGTTCGGTGATTTACAATTTATTTATTTAAATGAAGAGGCGTCCCAATCTTTTCAAATAAAGAGATTATAAATCACCCTACTTAATAATTCTCGATGCAATACGCGTACTCACATAACCTTCTAGGTGGTTGACATCACGATGCATGTGCTCTAATGAGTATGGGACGAGTGTTTAAAACTCGTCTTCGGACACGGAGAGTAAAACAATCAGGAGAAATCGACATAGAGTTTGAGACAGTTAATGAGTACTCGGTTAAAGTAAATAAGATAAAGGTCATTATGAATGAGTCAGCATAGCAATTATCGTATCAATCCTCCTATTATAAGTCCCGCCCATACAAGACTTGTAATACTTAGATTCATACATAATCCCATGCAAACAAAAATTATGACGGCTTTCGTGTAATACGATATTGTATAAAGTTATGAAAAATATTTTTTTTTAGAGACCATTGTTTAACTTACAATGTCTGAGATCAAAGAAAGACCATTGTGCAACTCACAATGTCTAAGAAGATGTTCTGGTATTTATATAAATAACTCTTATATAAATAAATGTACGATATACGCAAAGGGATGTAAGCATATATATATATATATATATATATATCTATATATATTATATATATGTATGTCATGTAAGCACATAATGCAACAAGTAGTGTAAGCACATAAGCAAGTAGTGTGTATGCACTTTGAAAATGTTTGATGTGTGCAATTTGTGAAAATGGTTATAGTCTAGGGTAAAATATGCAACCTAGTTCTCTATAACCTTGGCTCTGATACCAATCTTTAACACCCCCAAAAATGTGTCGCAATGGAAATATGTTAGGGGGCGTTACTTCATAATACACAGCGCAAGGTACAAGAGAACGACCTCTAAATGTGTCGTTTGAAAGGTAATCTCGTTGATTTCTTTGGAATTGATATAACATTTGTCCCATAATTGCATCACAATAAAAAGCTTGAAAATAACTCAACGAGGTTTAATCATTTGTATGTAAGTAGAAATCCATAAATGAAATCTTGTCAATTTTAGACTCCATTGCATATCAAGTATGCCAAGCCTCTAATTCACCTGAGAAAAACATGCTTAAAAGTGTCAACATTAAAGTTGGTGAGTTCATAGAGTTTTGTAAGTATAAATGTAAATGTTGGAATCCAAATATTTATAAAGTATGTATGACTATTTCAATCCTTATAATAATCGCCAAAAATGTAAGAGTAAATGTAGAACCGAAAGGGTTTAGTGTTTATTGCTTCGCCGCAATATAATGAAAAGTGTTCAGAAATTAGTAATGTTCAATAAGTAGTATGGACAGTGAGATCGTTGATTTTCCAAAATGTATGGGTCTACTATAACAGATACAGTACCACATAAATAATATCTACTGTTGCGCTAAGCTCATGACACTGAAGCTCGACATCTATGTATGCAATTTAATGCAAATAAAGGCCCGTGTAGATGTTCAAACCCGTAACATCCAAATTGTTCCGACATGTATGCATTCGTGTTTCAGTACGGTCGAAACTAGTGAGAGCTACTCACCCGAATAGGGATGTCAATCCCAAATAGATCTATTTATACACTCGCGCTTCCTCAACCGGTCCTCCGGTCAAGAATTTAACAGTTCATGATAATGGGCAATGGTGGGTTAAGTTACTTAGGCACATGTAAACAGGAGATGATAACCGAAAACACTTGTGTCCAATAAAAATTAACCATTATATTCGTAAATAGCTTTGAGTACTTAAATCCATAAGTAGAAAAGAGTGTGATATAAATGAGCGCCATTGTTTTTCAAATAATTTTTCCAACAAAATGAGTATCTATATGACTTTAAATTTTACAAATCTTTTATAAAATTTAAATAAAATGCTCATTATTTATTTGTGTATCCCTGACAAACTTTGTCCGTAAAATGAACTTTAAATTTAACTAATTGCATTTTTAATAAACGTATTTGAAATAAGATGTTAAATAATTCATTAAACATTTTTATTAAATAAAAAGTGATAATAAAATATAATTTAATAATTTTCGTGACGTGTTGTTCTCGTTTTCAGTCAAATAAGTTTGAAAAAAAAAATTATAAATGAGAGATATGTAATAATAATTATGAGTTATTATTTAAATATGTTTCAAAAATTTACCGGCTACGCGGTAATCATTTTTATGTGACCGTAAAAGGTCAAAAAGTCAAAAGTCAAGCCAAACCCAAAAAGTCAAGGAGTAAAATATTCTTTTACAGTTCCGAAAAATACCGGTTGTTACATTCATACCATGCTCTTGGAGCTTGTTTAAGTCCATAAAGGGCTTTGTCCAATTTGCACACATGGTTAGGGAACTCACTACTCTCAATACTTGGAGGTTGTTTGACATAAACTTCTTCTTTTAGTTTACCATTGAGGAATGCACTTTTGACATCCATTTGATAAACTATGAAGTTTATGTAAGTGGCAAAGGCAAGAAAGATCCTAATTGCTTCAAGTCTTGCAACAAGAGCAAAGGTTTCATCGTAGTCTATGCCTTATTGCTGATTGTAGCCTTGAGCTACAAGTCTTGCCTTGTTTTTTATGACAATTCCAGTTTCATTTCTTTTATTTCTGAACACCCATTTTGATCTAATGATGGTTTTTTCATAAGGTGCAGGAACTAATGTCCAGACTTTATTTCTGGCAAATTGATTTAATTCAACTTACACAGCTTCAAGGGAAAGATGACACTATCAGAAATTTAGATGCTCAGATCAACATCATGAAGGTGTTGAATGTAGGTACCACTGAAGGTAGTTGCGACCAACAGGCATTAGAAACTGACAGAATTCAGTTGAAAGATACGATTACCTCCCTTAGGATTCAGCTAGATGGCCTTAAGGTAGAAAACGTGAGTTTGAAAAGAAGGTATGATGAACTGTCAAAGGCAAATACCCACTCACGTACTGCGTACACTGAAAAGCTTAGTGCCTTCACTGCTGAACATACCAAGCTGAAAGCCCAAGTGACTGGTACAACAAGTAGTGGACCTTCAACCTCTGAGACACCCAAAGTGCTTGCTCCAGGAATGTACAACTTAGGTTCTAAGTATATTCCACCACCCAAACGTGCTAACTGGGTCAAACCAACCCCGTTACCTAAGAAGAAGCAAGTAACTTTCAGTGAACCTCCCAGACCTTCACTCAAACCAACTCAAAAACCAGTAGTGCATCCTAAGAAGCAAACTAACGTGTGTGTGCCTATGTCTACAGGAGTAAAACCCACTTCTGGAGCCAGCAAAACTGTGCCTAAGAGAGCCCCTCGGAATCATAGTTCTTTGCCGGTTAAGAGTGCGAATGCAAGGAGAGTAGAAGCCCACCATAGGACTTTGAATAAAAAGAATCGTGTTGATTCTAATTTGCTTGTTAAACATTCTGTTTCTGTTTCAAAGTTGAACAATGTTTGTGCTGCATGTAACAAATCTTTGGTTTTTGCTAATCATAATGATTGTTTGGTTATGTGTGATGATTCTGTGAATGTTAAACCCCACCAGACTAAGCGTCGAAAACACCAACCCAAAAAGGAATGGAAACCCATTAAGAGAGTCTGGAAACCAATTAGCAAACCTGTTACTAAGAGCAAGCCTCAGTGGCAGCCCACTGGAAGGCATTTCTCATTATTTGAGAAGTATCCTTTCACTAGGATCATGGAACCTACTGATATGCCAATAGATCTACCCCCGAGTGCTAGTTCTAGCCCCCAAATAACTATGGTCTCTAGGTTTATTGACCATAAACTTAGTGATCGAAAGGCAGGTTCCAAAGGGATCTCTGGTATTTTTGATTGTTAACTAACCGGAACCCTTCAGGGCATCCTATCACCGTGAATGTTTGTGTTATCGCAGGTAGTTCAAATTGTTCTATGGTATCTGGATTCTGGATGCTCAAGACATATGACCGGTGATCGTGCGCGTCTTATCAACTTTGTAGACAAGTTCATTGGTACAGTGAGATTTGGAAATGATGAATATGCAGCAATCATTGGCTATGGTGATTATAAACTGGGTGACACTATCATCTCTCGAGTCTACTATGTTGAAGGACTCAAGCACAATCTATTCTCGGTAGGACAGTTTTGTGATGGAGGTTTAGAAGTTGCATTCAGACAGCATTCATGTCACATCCGCAACTACGATATGGTGGATCTACTCAAAGGTTCACGGACAACCAATCTGTACTCCATCTCACTGAATGATATGATGTCAGCTTCACCAGTTTGCTTGCTTACAAAAGCCTCTTCAACGAAGTCATGGTTATGGCATCGTCGGTTGAATCATCTGAATTTCGGGACTTTGAACGAATTGGCTCGAAATAATCTTGTCAGAGGTTTACCCATGCTGAAATATGACAAAGACCATTTGTGTCCATCTTGTCAGCTTGGTAAAAGCAAGAAAGCATCACATCCACTAAAGGCAGAAAACACCAATACTGAAGTTCTCCATACTCTACATATGGACCTCTGCGGACCAATGAGAACAGAAAGTATCAACGGAAAGAAGTATGTTTTGGTGATAGTGGATGATTACACCAGATTTGGATGGGTAAGATTTCTTCGGTCAAAGGATGAAACTCCTCAAGTGATTGAGAAGTTTATTGTGAAGACTCAACGAGCCCTTAATGCAACTGTTCGTTTCGTCAGAACAGATAATGGAACAAGATAAATGGAACGGAGTTTGGGAATAAAACTCCGACGGATGTGTTAGAGTGTTTGGTAATTTCTCAATGAAACGAGCGTACCTCGGTCTCCACAACAGAACGGCGTTGTCGAAAGACGGAACCCGAACTCTTATGGAAGCTGCTCATACTATTCTCAGTCTTTGCGAAGCTCCACTGTTCCTATGTGCTGAAGCTTAGCCACTGCGTGTTTTATCCTCTTAAACGATCTCTGTACACACCTTCACGGAAGACCTATTATGAACTGCTGAAAGGAAAGAAACCTAATCTACAATACTCCGAGTATTTGGATCTCTGTGCTATTCTACTAGACTATGATGACGTATGGTAGACTCAAGGCGAAAGCAGATAGTAGGTATCTTATGTTGGCTATGCACCCACCAAGAAGGCGTAATCGAATCTACAACAAACTAACGCGTAATATTCAGGAAACCGTTCATGTATGCTTCGATGAACTTACCGAAGATTGACGTCCTTCAAACAGTTCCAGCCTCGCACCTCAACAAATACTTCTGTGCCAAACATTACAGAAACTCGAACTTACTGCTTTACAGTCAGGACGCAGCCGTTCTGCACTAGTAAAAGACCCAGAACCACCAAGTGTCCCTCCTACAAGAAACAGGTAGACGATTTGTTTCAATGGTTTGTGATGTATGAGGTTGGCTTTTCCGATATCTCCGGTTCATGTTCCTGCTGCCCCGGCACCCGAGAATGCCAATGGTTCACCTTCCTCGACAGTTATCTCAGAAGGTGGTCCTGCAGTTACTGAAAACCTCTTACCTCATCAAATACCTCTACCAGACACTAGTGATTCTGATGTTGAAACACTGTTTGATCATGTTGACAGTCATGTGTTTGACACCCATAATGCTCCTGAAACCGATTCAGAAGCATCTCATTCCAACCTCCATGTCAATATCGATGTTACTCCCAACAACCAATTACCTCATGTGCAAAAGTGGACTCAAGCACATCCGCTTGAAAACATTATTGGGGATAAAGATCGACCTGTCTCTACCAGGAAACAGCTAGAAACCGACGCGATGTGGTGTTTCTTCAATGAATTCTTAACTCATGTTGAACCAAAGACTTACAAGCAAGCCTTAGAGCACTCGTGCTGGATTGAGGCTATGCAGGAAGAAATTCATGAGTTTGAACGTCTCGATGTATGGATACTTGTACCATGTCCAGATAATATTCTTATCATCCCGCTCAAATGGATTTTCAAGATTAAGTTGGATGAATCGTGGAGACTGTTGAAAAAAAAAGAACAAACTCGTATAGTGGCGAAAGGTTATCGTCAGGAAGCTGGTATTGATTTTGAAGAATCATTTGCTCCGGTTGCTAGATTAGAAGCGATCAGACTCTTCATTGCTCACGCAGCGAGTATGAACATGGTCATCTTCCAGATGGACGTGAAAACCGCCTTCCTCAACGGCGAACTGAATGAAGTTGTCTATGTTAGTCAACCAGAAGGATTTGTAGATCCAGAGCATCCCCACCCCCCATCCATCGCATGTGTACCGACTCAAGAAAGCTCTCTATGGACTCAAACAAGCTCCACGTGCATGGTATGACAAGCTATCAGCGTTTCTAATCAAGTCAGGATTTACAAAAGGCGTGGTCGATCCTACACTCTTCACGAGAAAAACAGGCAAACATCTTCTACTGGTACAAATATATGTAGATGATATTATCTTTGCCTCTACTAACCCCAAAGCCTGCAAATTATTTGCTTTTGAAATGAACTCAGCTTTCATAGATGTCGATGATCGGGGAACAAATGTCATTCTTTTTAGGATTACAAATTTCTCAAAATCCCAGAGGCATCTTTATCAACCAATCCAAATATGCTCAGGAAATCTTGAAAAAGTTTGGTTTTGACTCCTGCACACCCATTGACACTCCAATGGCGGAGCGTCCCAACCTTGATGAAGATAAGGGAGGCAAGCTAATTGATCCTACACGATTTCGTGGTATGGTTGGCTCCCTTATGTATCTTAGTGCATCTAGACCTGACATAGTATTTGCTGTTTGTATGTGTGCACGATACCAGGCTAAGCCTACTGAAATGCACCTCACTGCTATAAAGCGGATCTTTCGATACCTAAAAGGAACCATTCACATGGGTCTGTGGTATCCGAAGGACTCCGGCTTTGAACTAAAAGCTTTTTGTCGATGCTAGACATATGCAGGATGTCATGACACACGGAGAAGTACTTCTGGTTCAGCTCAATTTCTTGGACATCGAGACTTGTTACTGGTCATAGCCAAAAAGCAAAAAGTACTGCAATCTCTACTAAAGAGCGGAATACATCGCCCTATCAGATGCTGTGCTCAAATCTCTGATGCGTTCTCAACTGCGAGACAATGAGATTTGCGTTCAACAAAATTCCGATGTAATTGTGACAATCAAAGTGCTAATATTGCTCCTATCTGTAATACAAATTGTTCAACACTCGCGCTCCAAGCACATTGAAATCCGACACCACTTTTTCAAAGAGCAGTTGAAGGAAAGTTTGTTGAGTTGTATTTCGTAGGAAACAAAATAACCAACGGGCTGACATCTTACGAAGGCCTTACCGAGAGAGCGCTTCGCACCTCTACTCCACGCTTGAGATTAAACAAATGTCACCAGAAACCTGAAGGAACTACAGGACGAGTCGTCTCCGGGTAACCCAAGTGTTTTCACATTGTATTATTGTGTTATATTTAAAAAAAAAATAGTTTTAGAAGAATGAGGCTTTGCAGTTATTTCAGACTGTAACCCGGTCTTAACCCAGAGATTTAATGTACGTTTCAGTGCATTATTTCTTCCACAGACAAGAAGTTGTCTAAGCCCCGAACCATTTTTTCTCATAAACTCTTGTTTATCAAACATTTCGGGTTAACCAGATCAAACATGAACGACGGGTACATTGTTGAGGGGAGAATCAGGCAGTCCTAACAGTTGTTGCAAGTCAAAATGACGCACTGTTTTTGCTGATTCTATTGATGCAAGTTGACACGACCAACCGCTTAACAACTTCAAGACATATTGCAGTACATTCTGTCTAGGTATTCTAAAGTCTGTTTCAATTGCTCACTGATATTTGTGCTATTTTTACCTCACGCTCATACTTTGAGGGGGAGATTGATACATTTTAAGTCCATTCTAGATCTAAACCATTCACAAGTTACATACTTTTGATCGGGGAGAGAATGTGGACTTAACATGTTAAACGGAATAATTAATGATCGTATTGATTGCTAAAAAGCTAAGTCCTATCCACGCATGTGCAAAACATCTTTCAGATTATCGACGCACATGTGTAGGGGGGAGCATAAGTGTTAATATGAATCAAAAAATTGTCAAGGTACCAAAAGTATGTGTTAATACCAAGTATCATGATAAATGACAAAGAATCTTTTTGTTTCATGTTCGTGAAAGTGACTTTTGAATGCTGAGAAAGAGATGCTGTACCACCAGGGTATTCGTATTAATGCACCATGCCTGGTCTTCGACTGCAGCCCTCTAGTGAAGTGGATTTCCTAAATGTACTTGTACCAGTTGGATTTCCAAGGCACTTCATATCTTATCGGATATTTTCAAACAGCATCAAAGCATTCTGATATTAAACTTCGTTTGTCCCCAAACAAATTTTTGATCACATCGAATGTTTATCAAATCATTTTTGCCACAGGCCTTCTACGGTACTTAATTGTATTAAGAAGTAAAACGCTGAAAAAGGAATTGATACGGTAAGTCTGCAGATAGTTAACAGTACTGACTCACTCTTACCATGTCTTATTAGTAGAAAATACTTATAGTGTGTTAGTCTTCGACATCTGGATCTAGGGGAGAACGGCGAACATTAGGGAATCTGATACTTAGGTATTAGAGGAACTAGCTTGTCACGTGCCGGAAAACCTATCAAGACACTCGTGCCTATTAAGTGAAACTTTCTGATCACAGGTGCAGTAATCCAGACTGTAGATCATTTGATCCTCACGAATCAGAGGTTAACTAACCGACCAGATTGAGTAATCGTCTATACTCGTCCCTTTCAAAAATATTAAAACCTTTGTGTGTTTTACCACAAAATGTTATCCTAGAACACATTATGTTTGATTTACATAACAAAATGTTTTTGTTGGTGACTAAATTGTTATATCATGGCGAATGACGACTCAAAGTTTCCGATGCAAGACACATGCTCATATCCATACCACAGTATCTGAAGTAATCAAGAAAGTTTTCAAACAAGGCTTCCGCACAATCTCTGAGAATCAATGTCTTCTTCAAATTCTAAAAGTTAAATGAATGGAAAAGATACATCATCAAAGCTTATCAGTTTCCAACAGATATGAGCATGTGAGTCTAAAGATCAGCGTATGGCAAAGACAAAGTGAAAGAAGATCAAAGTAATTCAGAGAAGTAAAGCTTAAACAAATCAAAGATCAAGATCAAGTCATCACATCAAGTTCTGAAGATCATGATCAAGGTGTTAAAGAATGAATTACCGAAGCACAACAAGTGAAGTACCCTATCAACAATGAGCTAAAGAGACAAGGACGAGTGAGCATCTTCATACCTCATTATGGGGGAAGTTTGTTAGGATCACATAAAATTGACCCAAACAAAGAAGCCTCGGTCACTCGAAGATACAAGACAAAAGTCTAGCTCAAAAGTCAATGTTAATTAATGTTTATTATGTATACGGGCCAAGATGTAAAAAGCCCAAAAAGAAAGCCCTCAAAGGCAAATCCTTATTAGTATAAATACACCTAGTTTAGTCAAAATTAGGTTAGTTTTTCTCCATTTTCATTTTTCATATTAAGGGTTTGTAGCAACTTTTTGTTTCTTTCAATCAAAAGTTCTTTAATGTTTAAATCTTTTGTGCCATTGATCTTGTGCTTTATACATGGAATGATCTAGGGATCCTACATGTAGGGACTGCTTATTTTTCTTTATGCTTGTTTAGCTTATGTCACTAGCTCATTTTAGCTCTTAATAGCTTTTTAGGGTAGTATAGGTAATTGTTAAGCTTATTTTTCCTCTTTCCTAGCTTATTTGTCCAAACAAGTTAAGTTTTCTTTTAGCTTTTAAGCTGTGATTAAGTTTCTGTCACTCTTAAGCTTTTCCCAGCTTATTTTGTGTTAGCACTTAGCCTTTTCAGCTTATTTAAGTTTGTTTAGACTCCCTTTAACTTAATTTAGTCCAAGTCCTAGCTTAAACGACCACATGTCCCAAATGACTTAAGCCATTTTAGCTTTTAAAGCCTTTAAGCTATTCTGCCACTTTTAAGCTTATTTTTAAGCTTATTAAGGGCGTTTCATAAAAAGTTGTAGAAGACAAAGTTGTTAAGCCCCACGAGCTTAACAACTTTGCTTCTTTGAGTTTTCGAAAAAAAAAGGGGAAAGACAAGAGGCCCGGGTGAGCAAGACTCGAACCCGGGACCAATCGATACAGTCCCCTTTTATAACATCACTTACCACTGCGCCCTTGGGTCTTTTTCGTTAAAGACTCAAGGGCTTACATATTTAAGGGTGTTTTAGGCTTTTAAGCTATAAGCTGTTTTGGGCTTATTTTCGGCTTATTTATAAGCCGAATTTTAGGTTTCTTATTTTTCGTAGGAATCGTTATAGAGAAAGTATTTTTAGTAAATTTTTCAGACTTTTTTGCGAAGTAAATTAATATTTTTTTATAATTTATTTTTCGTTAAAAGTTTAATTATTCATAAAAAATACAAAAATTGATTCAAAAAATATTTTGCTTTTTTAGAAAATTTTCTTTTGTCATATAGTTTGTAGGAAAAATTTAAAACTTTTCGTAGGGTCATTTTTACAACTTTTTACTTTTTAAAGAACGGTCCGGGTGCGGGATTTTGTGTTGACTCGTTTTTGGGTCAAACGAACTCCGTTTTCGGTCTAGTCTTTTTCATTCTTCGTTATTTGTCCCGTAGAGTAGTTTAGAAGCAAAAATTTCTTCGTAGGGTTAATTTTAAAGATTTTAGGTTTTTCCCCCTTTGTTCGGGATTCGTGCTCTCGTTTTCTAGTTTAATTTCATAATTTCTAGGTTTTTCTTAAACGTTTTTATTTGTTATTGTTTAATTTGACTTTTCCACCTTCTCAAATCAATTCCTTCCTTCAAACTCAAATCTTCGACTGTATCGATTCTCCAGTCCAGCCTCGTTGGGGATAAACGACCCGGGAACACTCTATACTACTTCTCGGTTTCATTGATTGTTGTTTTTAGATTATATATATTTTATATTTTATTATATATTATATATATAGTGTAAAAACCTTCAATCAATTTTTGGCGCCGCTGCCGGGGAGGCTGTGATACCGTTTATCGTTACGTTTGACAATTTGTGTTTGAATTTGTGAATATTTTCTTATACTTTTATAAAAACATAAAAAATACAAAAATATTTTTCATTTCTTTTAGTATAATTATCAGATAAAAACCAAAGAAAAACCAAAAATATAAAAACATTGTCCATAAAAAAAAAGAAAATAAAATTCACAAATTGGTAAAATACCAAAATATAATATTCTCAACTGAGGTATTATCATAATAACTTCCGGTGAACTTGTTGGTTCCCAACTCGAACAAAAGATTTAAAAACTTGCCTTTTGTGTCTCTTACGACGTACGGCTCACCTTGAAAATTTAAACAAACTATAAAGTGGGTATAAGGAGGGTTGTTCCGAGGAACTACGACCCGAAAGGAGAAATAAGCTTCGCGCTATTCCTACTCCTCCGCTCACCTGTGAGTTTATCTTTTTAAGAGCTACCGTGAAGTAAGTAGATTATTTTTTAAAGCGTGTCTATTCTCATTGTCCGGTAAAATACATTGTGAATAAATCATTAAAAAAAAAAAAACCAAAAAAAAAAAAAAAAAATTAGTGTAAATTTTCTTTTTATATTTCTATTTTGTGCATGCGCACTCGTTCTCAAGCCCGTAGACGTCGACAACCACAAGTTCGACAAACTTCTGTTGAATCTCCTAATCTATGAGAACCTGAAATCCGCCCATTATTCGATGGCTGATAAACGTACTATTGGCGCAATTGCTCGAAGCACCCACCGAGGGTTACAGGATTCTTATAGTTTTCTGAAATCACCGCGAAATCCTTTTGAGATCAAGCATGGTCTTCTGAATCTTGTCCAAAACAAGCAATTTTTTGGACACGATAAAGAAGACCCACATGCTCACATCCGTTATTTCAACAAGATCACTTCTACGATGAAGATTCCGAACGTACCAAATACGTCGGTTAAACTTATGCTTTTCCCATTTTCTCTCGAAGGGGCAGCCCGGATATGGCTAGAAAAAGAACCCCCTCGGTCGATTGAAACATGGGATGATCTTGTTTCGAAATTTATTAACAAATTCTTCCCTCCCTCTAAAACGACAAATCTCAGAAATGAAATCACGAGATTTCAGCAAAAATTTGATGAGACGTTTTATGAGGCTTAGGATCGTTTCAATGATCTTTTAAGGGGATGCCCTCATCAGGGTTTTCAATTGCATCAACTCATACATTCCATAATGCCTAAACTCAGTTGATCAAGCTTCATTGAACTCTGCTGCCGGTGTAACATCCTTAGACAAAATGCCTCGAGAATGTTTAAATTACATCGAGAGCATGTCTATAGGTACGTCGATCAAGAACAAAAGCTGTGTGTAGCTAAAATGAGTACAAGCTCTTCCCCCAAGCATCTCATCTGATGTTCTGAACTCAAAACATGGTTCGGGCATTAATTCTCGAGAGAAAGACACCAAACCCCAGCTTCCGCCCCGTAAAAGCGGTGAAACAAAGTTGTGTAAACTTGTGGGGAGGTCATTCTTATCAAAACTGTCCAGCCACTAACAGCAACATGTACCATGACAATATCCAAGAGTATGTGTCCCAGGCCGCTGCGGCCAATTTCAACCAAGCTAATTCTGGTTATCGACCTCCGATGGTCTCAAATCAAATTCGACCTCCTGGTTTTCCTCCCATTCAGAATCCTCATGCAAATAGTCAAAACAAATAATTTTTTTTTATGTTTTTTTTTTTTATCCAAATTCCGCGAGGAAATAACTTCAACATACAGAGGAAACAATTTCAACCAAGGTCAGATTTATCGACCTCCGGTTCATCAACCAGTAGCTCATCAACCAGTAGCCCATCAAGGACCTGCTCCTCAGACACACGGTGTGTCAAAAACAGATTTTGAAAGATATGTCACAGCCAATATGTAAGGATTTGAGAAACATGCAAAACCAAGGTCAAAACCTGCAATCCCAAATGGCAAATTTGACTGACATGCTTTCAAAATTTGTTACTGCTAATACAGCTTCTACTTCCGGTTCTGGAACTCTTCCTGGTAACACTGTTACCAACCCAAAGGAAGGATTTTAAAAGGTCATCACTACCCAAAGTGGTGTACCATCCAAGGACCGAAAGCAATAATCATGACGCCAAGTTGACAAAGAACACGATGCCTCCTGCAAAATAATGGAAGCACCGAAGACGTCCAACCTCCTGTTGTTCAAATTCAGTCCTCGAATCCAAATCCTGAGCCCAATTTGGCTTCCTGTTGTTTACTCCAATTCGTAAAGCATCAATTCCTTTCATCCAGAAAAATGATTAAAGGCGCAAGGAAAAAGCTAACGACCAATCGAGATATTCTACTAAAATCTTTAAGAGATTTGAGTTTCGAGATTAGCTTTACCGATGCCTTGATTCTCATGCCTAAATTTGCTTCAATTTAAAACCTTAATTGGAAACAAAAGAAAAATTGGCGAATGGCAAGAAACTTCTTTGGAAATGAGAACTGTTCAGCGGTCATCCTCAACAAGTTACCAAAGAAACTTGGAGACCCTGGCCGATTTCTGATTCCATGTGAATTTACGGGGATTACTACATGCAACGCATTGGCCGATCTTGGTGCGAGCATTAATCTCATGCCTTATTCTGTATGGAACAATCTATCTCTTCCTGAATTGACCCCGACTTGCATGACACTAGAACTAGCTGACCGTTCGATCACTAAACCGATCGGTATCGCTGAAGATGTCTTTGTAAATGTGGGAAAATTCCAATTTCCACTGACTCGTAGTTGTTGATTTGAACCAGACCCCGAGTACCTTTAATTCTCGGCGATGTTTTCCCTTAAAAACCTGTCATGCTTTGATAGATGTTTTATGAAGGTTAGATTACCCTACGTGTTGGCAAGGAGCCATCACATCATCTGGACCACACTTCAAAATACACAGCTGATTACAACCATAATGTAACGGGTAAACAAAATCGACGTCATTGATAGGCTTGGATGAGTATTCTCAAGAGTCCCTAGGAATTTCAAATGTGATCGCGAGTGGCATCCACTCCATGATTTTGAGCCTATTGTTTCTACTGCTGTCTCCAAATCTTACACCTTTCGGGGACAGTGATTTTCTTTTATTTGAAGAAGCAGATTCGTTTCTTGCTCTAGAAGATGATCCAACTTCATCTGAAGTTGATCCAACTTATCAGGATCCTGAGGGGGACATCTTGCTTCTAGAAGCAATTTTGAACAGTAAACCACCACCCTCCCTCCCAAATCAAGAACAATATTTGCCTGGAGTTAGGAAAGAACTCAAACTCTGTGAAGATAAAACCGTTGAATCTTTCGTTGATGAACCTCCCGAGGTTGAACTCAAGGAACTGCCACCCCATCTTGAATACGAATTTTTAGAAGGTGACGACAAGTTGCCTTCCATAATGCAAAGACATAAAGATGGAGGAAAAGGGCAGCTCTTCTCAAGGTCTCAGTCCACAAGCGAGCCATCGCTTGGAAACTCTCCGATATAAAGGGTGTTAACCCAAAATTTTGTACTCACAAAATTCTAATGGAAGAGGACTACGAACCATCTGTGCAAAGTCAGAGAAGGGTAAACCCAAAAATCCACGACGTTATCAAGAAGGAGGTTGAAAACTCCTTGACGCTGATTGATTTCACCCCATCTCTGCAGCCCTTGGTGACCCGGTACACTGTGTACCTAAGAAAGGAGGTAAAAGACCGTCACACAAATATGAAATGAACTGGATTCCTACTCGATTGGTCACGGGATGGCGAGTATGTATTGATTACAGAAAGCTTAATGAAGCCACCCGGAAAGATCACTTCCCATTGCCTTTCATGGACCAAATGCTCGAAAGACTAGCAGGAAACGAATACTACTATTTCATCGGATGCTTCTCGGGGTAGTTTCACGATCCCAATTGACCCAAAAGATCAAGAAAAGATAACCTTTACTTGCCCATACGGAACTTTCGCCTATCGTCGCATGCCTTTTGGGCTATGCAATGCTCCTGGCACATTCCAAAGATGTATGATGGCAATCTTCCATGATATGATTGAAAAAACGATGAAAGTATTTATGATGACTTCCGAGACCTTCGGGACTCTTTCTCTAACGTGCCTAATCCATTTGGAAAGATGTTGAAAGCTGTGAAGACACCAATATTGTCTTATAAACTGGGAGAAACATTTATGGTAAGGAAGGCATATTCTCGGACAAAAATTTCTAAGTCGGAATTGAGGTGATTCGTAGCTAAAGGTCGAAGTAATAGCTAAACTTCCTCATCCGACTTCTGTCAAAGGTGTCCGTAGTTTCCTGGGGCACGCCGGTTTTTACCGACGATTCATTCAGGACTTCTCAAAAATTGCCCTTCCTATGACTCATTTGCTTGAAAAGGAGACTCCATTTGTCTTTTCTAAAGAGTGTATCGATTCCTTTAATACACTCAAAAGAAAATTGACTGAGGCTCCGATCTTAATTGCTCCCGACTGGGACTTGCCTTTTGAACTGATGTGCGATGCTAGTGACTTCGCAATTGGGGCAGTACAAACTTAGTACTGTCAATGTTAGTTAATACTGCTAGAAAGTTAATATTGTTGATGGTTAATGCTGCTGACTTAGAGATAAGGATGCAAAGAGATAAATATGGAATATATATCTTATATATTTTAGGAAGATACGTATATGATTATAATTGTAATTGATCCTAAAAGTTCGGTAGTTATCTTACAAGTATCTCTTTGACAAGAAAAAGATGCTAAGGAAGACTATGCGGTGGATCTTTATTGCTCAGAGTGTTCACATTGATGTTTCGGCGACAAAAGGAGCTGAAAATCGTTGATGCAGATCCATCTTTCAAGACTGGAAAATCCTCAACAAGATAAGTTCGAGAACAAGGAAATAAATGAAGCATTTCCTCTCGAAACCCTTGGAACTATTGCTCTTAAAGATGATAGTACTCCATGGTTTGCCGATTTTGCAAATTACCATGCGGGGAAATTCGTTATCAAGGGAATGACATCCCAACAAAAAAATAAATTCTTCAAGGATGTCAAGCATTATTTCTGGGATGATCCCTTTCTGTTTAAAACTGTGCTCGATCAGGTGATTAAGTCGTTTGTGTTTTCCGGGCAAGAGCTCTTAGGACATTCTCAAAGTTGCCCACAGTGGACCTATGGGGGACACTATGGTTGCAAACTACACAGCAAGTAAAAAATCTTTGATTCAGGTATTTCTATTGGCCCCTCATCTACATGGATGCCCATGCTTTTGTCAACCCATTGTGACATTTGTCAAGTAAGGAAAATTACGCAAAGTGATGAGATTGCCACAAAACTCCATCCAAGTTTGCGAATTATTTGACATCTGGGGCATCGCGATTTTATGGGTGACGTTCCCGTCTTCAAGAGGGAACAAGGAATACTCGTGGCTTGTTGACTACTTGTCACAATGGGTTGAAGCAAATGCACGCTACCACCAATGATGCTCCGGTGTGTTTGTAAATTTTTGAAAAATCTCTTTTCTCGATTTGTCGCACCAGAGCTATCATAAGTGACGCGGAATCAATTTTGCATTATGTCCAATTTCAAAGGTCATGCTTAAGTACGGAAGTCATCACCGTCCTCTCCACCGAATATCACCCACAAAAAGATGGGCATGTATGAGGTGTCAAATGTGGTTAAAGCGTATTCTTGTGAAAGAACCGTGGGAGGAAATCGTGCCTCCTGGGCGGATAACTAGTTGATGCTTTATGGGCCTTCGCACAGCTTACAACAAACACCCATGAGGCTGTAATCCATATAAGCTTGTTTACGGATGGCATGTCATCTACCCCGATCGAGCTAGAGCACAAAAGCTCTACTGGGCTCTCAAGTCATACAAATTTTGATATTCAAACTGCGGGGGTGTTCACAGGAAAGTTCCAACTCGATGACTAAATGAACTTCGTGATCAGGCCTTCGAGAAACTCTTGGATTATAAAGGAGAAAACAAGAGGATACACGATGCTAAGATCAAAAACCGCGTTTTCAACGTTGGTGATCGTGTCCTCCTCTTCAACTCTAGACTGAAGATTTTCTCGGGCAAATTGAAATCCCGTTGGAAGATTTTCTCGGGCAAATTGAAATCCTGTTGGTCTGGACCATTCACTGTTGTCCAAGTATTTCCTTATGGCACCGTCGAGCGATCTCAAAACTTCGGGCCCAACTTTAAAGTGAATGATCATCGTATAAAACATTACTTTGGAGAGGACATACCAACCGAGGTTGTCCCGGATCTCCAGACGTTCCCCATGGACCAATAAATTCAGGGGACGGGTCAAGCGTCGGGACCCTAAACAAGCGCTTCGTGGGAGGCACCCCATGCTTATCAGTAGTAGTAATAAATAAGTGTTTTTGTGTGAGAAGGTTTACATTTTCCATCACCCGTGTTTTGTCCATGTTTTGTGTGCTTTGTATTGAATGTCCAGGATTTCCCGGATTGTGAAGACTCTCGTGCTTGCAGTATTCCACAAGAGTTTCACATCCTCAGCTTCAGTTTGGGAATCCAGTATCCAAATCTAATCGACTAACGTTTTATCTTTTGGCACACCCAGTTTTTTATCTTCATAAACGGCCTTAAATTTGCGTAGGAACCCCTTTGAATACAGTGAGGACGATGTTAGTTCGTAGTATGGGGGATCTTCCGATTTCAATTTTTGCCTGCACTGTTGTTATCCACGCAATCCCGTTTTTACCACCAAATTTTTGCAAAAATACCAAAAAAAAAAAAAAAAAAATTGAAAAATTTCAAAATTTTCAAAAATAACAAAAGTGTTTGTCACAGTTTGTGACTTTCCTAATGGGTTAAATGAGAATAAATTTAGACATCGATCGGGCGTGTTTGAGCCCTAGCTAGATTCCCCTCAACTTAACGTTGTTAGGCTATAGCTTTCCACGAATTCGATTACTTTCGATATATAATAAGGTGAAGAACAAGAAAGTGATAGAGTTAAATATAAGTTTATGTGCTTACAAAAACTTATATGAGTAACTTGTGGCTTTTCTCCCATTAGCCTTCTAATCCACCTAATCAAAACGTACCAAATCAGTTCAACTAAGTCAAGCAATGTTTTTCAAGAAAAAGCTTCAAAATTTAACTTGATTCTTTAAAGCGAGATTTTTCTGTCTTATTAATTCGAAAGTTAAAATGCCAACGAAGCAAGAATGAAGTATGAATGCACAAATGCCATGAATATTGAAATTTTGCCAATGAAGCAATACATTGTATTATATACGAACAAGTAAAGAATTGTGTCATGATATCCCACTTCCGCTAACAACGAGGTGGGGGTTCAAACTAAGACATTTTCTTTACTTCTAAATGATTTGGTGTGTTGTGATATCTCACTATGGAAGCGAGGACTTAGGTAGGGTTTTCAAACTAAGAACACTTATCCTTAGCCATATAGGAAGAAGGTGTTGTTTGTGATTTCCCACTACCTAGCAACAACAGGGTGGGTTTCAAACTAAGAACATCGCCGTTGGTTTGTGATATCCACTAGGAAGCGAGGCCTGTAGGTAGGTGTTCAAACTAGCAAGAACGCATCCTAACCGTAAGAACTTATGAGTATAATGAAGAAAGATGTTGCAAAAAGATCTACAGTTTAAAATCTCGTTCTTTAAAATCAAGTTACAAGGTACTAAATAAGTTGTTGCTTGATCATGATTCATCTTGAATCACGACTATGAAAAATAAGTTGAATCTATGGATTAGTTGAAATAAAAAAAAAAAAGAGTGCACACATTAAACATATATCCATGTTGGAGCTAAGTTCACAAGTCATAAGTAATGAGTGCTTAGCATTTAGACTACATTGACAAAATGGATCTTGTTTAATTGCTTTGGTTTGGAATAGTGAAAAATCGGGGGACGATGAATTTAACCGTCAGGACATCCGTAAGATTATTCTATGGGCGTTTCCTCATTCTAAGATCCCAATGTTGATATAAAAAGGAAGTCAAACAGGTAGTCGAGAAAAAAAAAGAAAATCCAAAAAATTTAGGGATAGTTAGTGTATTGAATAAAAAATGGGTAAAAAACGGGACTTGTCCCGAAACTTATGATTCTTTAGTCGAGGGGGATTAAGATTCTTAGTTTTCGTAAATGTTTACTTCATAACATTGCGTGAGGACACGGCAATACCTTAGTATGGGGGATTTTGGTATGTGCTTAATTACACATACCTTTTACCTTTAAAAACGAGCTAAAATAACCAAAAACGGACTTAAAATGCCAAATATACGCTTGTTTTGCTAATTGTATTGTGCAGGAACGAATATTTAAGAAAAGGACGAAAAACAAAGCCAAAACGACAAAACCGGACTCGGAATGGAAAAGACTGTGAAAGACAAAGCCAAATCGAAGCCGAAAAGTCAATCAAGTCAAAAAGTCAACAGAAAAGTCAACTGGTCAAAGTCAAAGTCAACCCAAGTCAACCCCGACAAATCCAAAAGTCAACATGTGAAGAAATATAAGTTTGAGGGTTAAAATTGCCAAAACCCTAAACTTATATTTAAAGAGGAAAAGAGAAAAGAAAAGAGAAGGGTGAAAACTGTCAATAAGGGAAAGTTGCACTCCAAGGGCCCAAACTGCCAAGTCCTAAGACTTATAAGTCCCAAGGACGTGTGATGCAAAGGTTAATATAACTTTTGGGGACTTGTTTTGCCAAGTCCCCAAAACTATAACCACACAAGGACTGTGGGTGCAATAACACTTAACACTTTGAAGGACCAATAGTGCCAAACCCACAAACCCTTTGCCTGTTATAACTCAAAACCACTTTTCCCGCTCTTTTTTTCCCCCCAACACAACTTACGGGTGTGTAACCCCGTTTTTACCCTGTAAACTTTCACCACCACCATGGGCAAACACCTTCCCCCTCCTCCACTACCATTCCCACCAAAAATCACACCTTGCTATGTTGGCAATCTCCCAATTTCCCATAAAAATAGCCGAACCAATGGCTAAGATGGTTCTAAAAAAGCACAAGGACTATGGATGGCTTGGATTTACTCATTGAAGTCTCTCACAAAAGAAACACAAGAAGAAGAAGCTGAAGACATAGCTTATAGTATAAATAGGGTCTTAGTGATAGCCGAAAAGAGGGGTAGCTTATTTCTTAGTTAATTACTTTTTAATTCAGTCAAATTTATGTTTGTTTTAGCTTATTTACAGCTTATTTCAAGCCCTTTGTACTCCTTTTAATCATTAATGAAGTGTTGAAATTTTTGAGAATTTATACCCGTTTTTTAAGTCTCCATTGTTAAACGGCTTAAATCACTTTTATATATGTTAAACAAGCTCCTATAAGCTCTTATAGAAGCCTGATTAAGCTTATAAAGCTTAAACTCTCCATAGTTTAAAGTTTTATAAGTTTTTGTTTGGAAAAATCAAAAATAAGCCATTTGGAAGATAAGCTAAATTGGGAAGAGCTTATTGGCTTATTCACTGGCTTATTTATAAGCCAGAGCTTGTAGCTGAAAGCCTTGAGGGCTTAAAAAGTCCTTGTAAAAGCTTGGACAAAGGTAATTACATTTCTCTCTTTTAAAGTCTCAATTTTTAGATTTTTTTATAGCTTATTAGGTTTTAGCTAATTAGAGTGCTTATTTCCTTCTTATTATTGTTCATCTAGGTTATTTAATGCTTATTTGTCTAATTTCTTTAAGAATTATGAGTTAAAACAGTTTTTTAAAAGTGTTAAGACCCATTTTTAGAAATTAAGGGGGTGTTTGGGTCAGCACTCAAAACGGGTCAAAAGGGCTGTGTGCATGGGTTAAGGTAGCTTAGATAGATTAAGCTTAAGTTTTAAGCTTGTCTTAAACTGTTTTTAAAAGTTTTTAAGATTCAAAATTGTTTTTCAAAGCTTTGTAAAACCATTTTCAAAACTGTGATTTTTTTTAAACACCACAAGTGCTTATTTAGTTAAGCACTTGTGAGTTTGAGTCTAAGTGTCAAAAAGTGTGCTATTTTTGTGTGTTAAAGAAGCTGTCAAAACACCTTTGGTCTTTTGACTTTGGTGAGTCAAAAATTACCAAGTTTTTTAAGTGGCAGTTTTTAAAAAGCAAAGACCCTTTTTCACTGTTAAAATTCAGCCATCTAAAATGATTTTTAAAGGTCAAAATTTGGTGCATAAGTCCATAAGCTAGGGTACTCAATCTGTTTTAGCTTATTTTTTTGTTTAGAGCTTATTTGACAGCTTTTAATAAGCTGTCAAATAAGCCCTTGAGTTTAGCTTAAAATCTCCCCTGGTGCAAAGGGGAGACTTTAAGCTCTCATTGCTTAGCTTTTAAGTCCACTTAAGCCCAATCTCTTGGCTTATTTTAAGAGCTTATAAGCTCTTGTATAAGCCTTCTAAGTTTCAGCTCTTGAAAAGCTTGTTTGATGGCTTAACTTTAAGCCTCAACTAGCCCTTGGACAGATTTTAGCTTAGTTAAATTTAGGGATTGCTTATTTTTCTTTAGGCTTATTCAGCTCATTTTATAAGCTCCTTTTAGCTCTTAATAGCTTTTTAGGTTAGTATAGGTAATTGTTAAGCTTATTTGCCCTTTAGCATAGCTTATTTGTCCAAAAAAGGGTTAAGCTCTTTTTGCCCTTTTTAAGCCTTGTTTAGTGTTTCTGTCAAGAATAAGCTGTCACAGCTTATTTAGCTTTAAGCTTTTAAGCTCATTAGTGCTTATTAGGTTAGCTTAGGACCCTTTTTAGCTTATTTTAGTCCAAGGTTTAGCTTAAGTGTCCACCACAAGTCCAAGTGTCCCATGACTTAGCCAAATTTAGCTTTAAGCCCATTTTAAGTATTCTGTCGATTTTAAGCTGATTTTTCAGCTTATTGAGTGCTTATCACAAAAAGGTGTAGTTGACAAAGTTGTTAAGCCCCACGAGCTTAACAACTTTGCTTCTTTGAGTTTTCGAAAAAAAAAAAAAGGGGAAAGACAAGAGGTCCGGGTGAGCAAGACTCGAACCCGAGACCTCTCGATACAGTCCCCTTTATACCACCACTCTTACCACTACGCCCTTGGGTCTTTTTCATTAAAGACTCAAGGGCCTTAGTATTTAAGGTCATTTTGGCCTTATAAGCTTATAAGTTGTATAAGCTTATTTACGGGCTTATTTTTAAGCAAATCTTGTGTTTCTTATTTTTCGTAGATCAATCATAGTGTAAAGTATTTTTAGTAAATTTTTCAGAATTTTTCGTAGTCATTTAATATTTTTTATAATTTAATTTAGTTTAAAGTTTTAAAAATTCATAAAAAATACAAAAATTATCAAAAAAATATTTTGCTTTTTTAGAAAATTTTCTTTTGTCATATAGTTTGTAGGAAAAATACAAAAATTTTCGTAGGGTCATTTTTACAACTTTTCCTTTTTTAAAGAACGGGTCCGGGTACGTTTTTTGTTTTGACTCGTTTTTGGGTCAAACGAACTCCGTTTTCGGTCTAGTCTTTTTCATTCTTCGTTATTTGTCCCGTAGAGTAGTTTAGAAGTGAAAATTTCTTCGTAGGGTTATTTTTAAAGATTTTAGGTTTTCCCCCTTTGTTCGGGATTCGTGCTCTCGTTTTCTAGTTTAATTTCGTAATTTCTAGGTTTTTCTTAAACGTTTTTATTTGTTTTTGTTTAATTTAACTTTTCCTCACTTCCAATCCAATTCTCTCCTTCAAACTCAAATCTTCGATTGTATCGATTCTCCAGTCCAGTCTCGTTGGGGATAAACGACCCGGGAACACTCTATACTACTTCTCGGTTTTATTGATCTTGTTGATTTTTAGACTTATATATATTTTATATTTTATTATATATTATATATTTGGTGTAAAAACCTTCAATCAGATATCTTAGGAGATATCTTAGGAAAGGATATGTATTATCCTTTGACGTTTGTAAAGCCCATTAGGGTTTCCTTGGTGTATAAGAGGAACCCTAAGGCACAATGTTAAGTAGTACGTTTTGAGAAATATCAATAGAAGCATAGAGCTTAATAGCAATTTAGAATTATTGTTTCTTCTTAATTCTTGTGTTAAGATTCCGCATTAACACTTGATATTCATAGTCAGTGTCTCTCATATAGTTGATTTGGATTTATCCAAGTTATCTATAGTCTTACAAAGGCTAGTCAGATCCTATACCAAGGACCTACAAGTGGTATCAGAGCCTTTCGAGGGACTCTGAGAAAGAAGAATCACTAGATCACAAACAAACACACTCCTACAATCAACAAAATGATCTAAACCCTGCTAATGAGATTCTCACAACATCTTAGTATGAAGATCAAACCATGAAGAGCATCAGACACTGTGCTTAAGCACCTAAACAACAACAACAGGTGATTCCTCAAAACAACTGCAAATCATCAAATATCAAACTCCCAATTCTAAAGAAGGAGATTATGATAATAGGCTTAAGGAGATAGAGCATTACCTTGAGACATTGATAAAGAAGTAATGGAAGGTAAATTTCAGAATGGGAAACCTCCAAGAAAAGAATTTAACTGAAAGGATGGTATTGTTCCGAGTAACTTTCACCAGTTACTGTTGCAGAAATTCAAGCTGTTGAAAAAGAGAGGAAAGCTAAGAATATCTTGCTGATGGCCATTCCAAAAGAACATATGAGAAGATTTCATGGAATGGATGATGCAAAAGAGATATGGGAAGCCATCAGAACTAGGTTTGGTGGTAATGCTAATTCAAAGAAAATGCAGAAGGCTGTTTTCAAACAACGGTTTGAAGCATTTAAATATCCAATTCAGAAGGGTTAGAAAGGGAGTATGACAGTATTTTTCAACAGCTACTTTTTCACAATGGAATCTCATGGTGCGAAGTATCACTGAAGATGCAAATCATAAAGTTTCTCAGATCCTTTGCCCCCATCATGGTCCAATCGGCAATGACAATGATAACTAAATCCTGAGATTGATAATTAATCTATTGATGATTAGTAGCAATAACCTAGAGTTTTTGAGCAGAAATTCAAGGTGGCTTCAAAAACATCTTAAGTGGCTCAAAATGTTGCTTTTGTTTCACAAAGCAAAAGTAGCACTAATAAAGTTAAGTCTGGTTTTTCTGGTGCATACAGTTCTTGCACTCCTTCTACTTCAACCAATATTCCTAAAAAAGAAGTTTTTGCTGGTTTTGCTGATGAAGTAATTTATTCCCTCTTTGCCAAACAATCAGAGGATTGGGACTTACTTCATGAAGATTTGGAACAAATTGATAATGTAGATAATGAAGAGATGGACATTAATTGGAAAATAGCAATGATTGCTATTAGAATGAAGAAGTTCTATAAGAAAACAAGAAGGAGAGTTCGCGTGGATGGAAAAACACCTGTTGGTTTTGACAAAAAGAAGCTTGAATGTTTCAATTGTCACAACACTGGTCACTTTGCTAGGGAATGTACATCAAAGGGGACACATGATGGAAAGAAGAAAAGAGACTCATTTTATCAACATCAAGAAGCTGGGAAGCAAGAGAAGAATCAGATGGGTTTGCTGACAATGGATGATGGGATTGTCAATTGGGGAGAACATACTGAAGCTGAAGAAACAAATCATGCACTTATGGCTATAAGCTCAAGCAATGAGGTAACTTTATGTTCTAAAACTTGCATTGATTCATACAAAAACTCTTACAAACACTATGGATGACAAAGAATCATTAGTGATCAAGAAGCACAAATACTTGCATATAGTCAAGCTGTTAAGAAACTAGAAGCTCAACTTGTTACTTTTCAAAAACATCAACTTTCTCTAAATGAAAAGCTTACATTTCAGGCTAATGAAATATATGAAAAAGATGAAAAGCTTAAAAGATATAGGAGAATAGGAATGAAAGCTGTCAAAGAAAAGGAACAATTGCAGAAAACAGTAGATTCATGGAAAGATTCTTCCAAGAATCTTTGGAGATTATTGATTCTAGCATAGTTCAATACAGTATACAGTTGGCTTAAGGATTTGAAATACAATCAAAACAATGAGTTCTAAAAAGTTTTGCGGTAAGAAATGAATCTGTCTGTTTTAAATTGTTCAAAAAGAGGATTCAATAGGAAAACCTTCGTATAGTAGATTTACAAAGACCAATGATTTTAAAGGTGTTCCACATCCCCTAAGTGGAGATTATACTCCTAAACCACAAGAGGAAATTGATGATTCTTTGTATGTTTATGGTAAAAAGGGTCCTCAAAAACCTGAAATTAGTGTGTCAGATGACAATTCTTCTGAGCATTCTACCTGTCAATCAAATGACAGTGAAGGATCTTGTGGAAATACCTCTGAGCACTCTTTTGAGACTGAATCAGAAAGTTTAAGTGAACCAAATGAGATGTCTAAGTCAAGGTTGGAAGTAACTAATGAAAAAGATGTGTCTGCTCCAAAATCAAAAGAAGTTGAACCTAGTTGTGGTGTCTCACAACACAAAACAAAAGAGCTAGCAGGTATAAACACACCTAGCAACACTCAAGAAAAGAAACACATAAAGTTAATAGAAGAATGAATGATGATTGATGAAAGAAAATCTAGGGAAGGTTACTCTTTTACAAAGAAGAAATGTTTTGTTTGTGGTAGTCTAAATCATTTGATTAAAGATTGTGACTATTATGAATAGAAAATGATGGAAAAGCAAGCTGGTATTAGGAAGTAGTGAAGTCTGAAGAGTTAGAAGTCCAGGATAGAGATGAGAAGGATAACACTTGGTGGAGGTGCTATGCACTAACACAACAAATGGTTATCAGTTCACCATGTCTAATCAACATAAGAACTGGCTAGTCCAGGAGCAAACGGCTCTTGGTAAAGACTTCTCAAATCCGTTCTATGGTTGACAACTTGCAAATAAGTTGTATGGTTTTCAACTCACCATATCTGTTTAAGTAAAGAGTTGGCTAGCCCACAAGTTTATGGCTTGTGGTAAAGGCTGTGGAAAAACCATAACTAGTCCATAAGAGTATGGCTTATGGTAAAGACAAATTGCAAATCCATATTAGATGGTTGACACTTTACCAAAAAGTGGATGGTATATTAACTCACCAAGTTTCATGTACAAAGAGTTGACATGGTTATCAATCCACCATGGAATTTACCTTTTCTAGGTGCCAAAGGATTGACTAGCCCTGAGCAAACGGCTACAGGTAAAGGCATATCAAATCCATTTATGGCTGTAATGGTTTGCCAAAAACCATATGGTATTCAACTCACCAATGTTTCATGTACTGAGAGTTGAAATGGTTTTCAGTTAACCATGGACATACACCTTTCTGGTGGCCAAAGGATGACTATTTCCAGAGTGAATGGCTTAACTGGAAAAGAAGACACTCAAATCCATTTAAAATTTCCAATGATTCACCTCTCACAGGATTTAACCACACCTTGAATTGAATGAGAATAGACTGAAACTTTATGATTTGATGTACATAATTGTCAATGTTGCTGATATAATGGATTGCTGAAGAGCTTTGAAGAATAGTTGCTGCAAAGATAAAAAGAGAAGACTTGAAGTGTTGCAGATCAAGAACAACTTGAAGAATTCTATTTACAACATCCTCAGAAAGCTTAAAGTGTTTTAAAGTAAAGATCAAGAATGTTTGAAGGAACTTGAAGTTCACAAGTGAAGATCAAGTTAGGGGAGGATTGTTGGGAAAATAGATTGTAACAGACTTAATACTAGTAGTATAACAGTTAAGTCTGGTAGTAATAGTTAGTTCTGTTAGTATTGAGTTAATACTGGCAGTACTAAGTTAAGTCTGGCAGTACTAAGTTAGTACTGGTAGAGTAGCAGTACTAGAGTTAGTACTGGTCATAGTTAGTTCTGTTTATAGTTAAGTCTGTTTATGTAACAGAATAGTAATAGTTATCTTAGAGATATCTTAGGAGATATCTTAGGAAAGGATATGTATTATCCTTTGACGTTTGTAAAGCCCATTAGGGTTTCCTTGGTGTATAAGAGGAACCCTAAGGCACAATGTTAAGTAGTACGTTTTGAGAAATATCAATAGAAGCATAGAGCTTGATAGAAATTTAGAATTATTGTTTCTTCTTAATTCTTGTGTTAAGATTCCGCATTAACACTTGATATTCATAGTCAGTGTCTCTCATATAGTTGATTTGGATTTATCCAAGTTATCTATAGTCTTACAAAGGCTAGTCAGATCCTATACCAAGGACCTACAATTTATGCTTTTATAAAATACTACATGTCATAAGGATCGTGGGCATATAGAGAACTCAAAAAACCGATTTATAACGAAGAAGACACGCTAATTTTAAGTTATACGTTAATTAAACGGGTTTATAAAAGAAATTTTATAAAAACAAGTTATAGACCACTACTGATATATAAGATGGGTTATTTTTATCAAATAGTACACATTTTTAGGATTCCAAAACATTAAGAAGCGTAATTTTTCAATCAATAACGAAAGAGTTATGAATTTCGCAAGTTTACGCTAATAAATACTTTTTTTTAAAATAACTTTATAAAAATTACTGTTCATCTCAGACATGAACATTTTGAAAACATCATTAATATGATAGAACTTTTAATAACAAAGACGTGCTCGAAAGAATTGCTAAAAACGGAGTTATAACGAATAAAATACGACATTTACGGGTTTTACGATAATTAATTCTATAAAAATAAATTTATAAACCGTCATGAACAGTAAATTCACTATTCATCAGTTGACTAAAAATATGAAAATGTAATAATTTGATAACTCGTCTTAATATGAAAACATGGACGTAAGAAACATCCCAAACGGGCTTAAAACGAGAAAGTTACGCCCTATTTTATAACTTGTGCACTATTTCCTGACGTGAATAGTGTTGGTTCGTTTTTAATAAAAAAAATTGCGAAACATTTTAGAATCACTTAAATAATATTTATACTTATTTTAAACTTTATAAATATTATTTTACAAAGACGATTGAACTGTTTAACGATTATACGAGTTTAAATACATGGTATTTATTAATCAAATGCAATTTAAATTACGTTTCACGATAAAATACGTTTAGGCATACCCGGAACCACCAAAACTTTTCTACGCTTCAACAAATACCCACATTTATACCCAATACCTAAAAATAACAAAATATCTTACATATATACATGCATAAACCGGATTTGGTGTATACACATCAAGAAATATCACAAAAATCTCAACTTGGTCTTTTGTACATCACTTGCCATTAAACCTAGCCATACCTCCCATTGTTTTTTACCAAGACTTCCATGTTTTACTCCCATTGTCCCAAGACTTCTTACATGCATCTTTGACTAGTCCTATGGTTATATAAGTCTTGCACTAGTATAGAACACACATACATACTCATTTTCTTAAGGTGAAAAACACAAAAACTCTCTCCTTTGTCCCTCACAACCCACGGCTCAAACCAAACTCACACCAAATCCATACAAAATTTTACTTACAATATTTACACACATTCCTACATGATATCTAAGATGTCCCAAGGTGGTTAGAAGGATTGGTTTAGGCATTTACAAGGGTTAAGCAAGGATAAAGCAAGATTAGGGTTTTGGTTGAGATTAGGGTTTTCAAGTCTTGCAAGTTAGGGTTTGGTTTCTAAACAAGGGTTTAGATCACTTTGTTCATCACCACACTTCATATTAAGGTTACCTAAAAACCTTAATCTCTTTACATTCATGATTTTATGTGTATATAATGGCTATGTAGTTAATCACCATCTAGGAACTTATTTACTTGTAAAAATGGATTTTTACACTTGTTTATGATTTTGGTAAACTTTGTTATATGATATATGGATGTCATGGATCATGATAATAAGCAAGTATATACACTATATGAGTGTTGGTTAAGTTATGTAAAGCATATATAGGTAAAAGTATAAAAAGTTACTTATGAAAGTTCATGGATAAATAAGTATGTACACACTTGGATCTTGTGATTATTTGACAACATATGGACTAATCATGGACTAGAGACCCTAAGGATGTAATACATGTGATGTTGAAGGTTGTAAAGGACTTGTAACTAAGTGGCTAAACTAGAAAGTTACAAAAATCAAGTTTAAACAAGTTTTTGACAAAAACCCAAAAGGGTATGATCAAATTTGATTTTTAACTCATTTATTTTATATTTTTATTAAATACTACATGTTACAAGGATCGTAGACATGTAGAGAACTCGAAAAACCGATTTATAATGAAGGAGATACGCAATTTACAAGTTACACGATAATAAACGGGTTTATAAAAGAAATTTTATAAAAACTAGTTACAAAATACTACTGATATATATAAGTTTGGTTATTTTTCTCAGATCACACATATTTTTAGGATTCCAAAACAATAAGAATCGAAATTTTTCAATCAATAATGAAGGAGTTATGAATTTCGCTAGTTTACGATAATAAATACTTTTATAAAAATAATTTTATAAAGTTACTGTTCATTTCAGACATGAACATTTTGAAAACATCATTAATTTGATAAAACTTTTAATAACAAAGACGTGCTCGAAAGAATAGCTAAAAACGAAGCTATAACGAATAAAATACGACATTTACGGGTTTTACGATAACTAAATCTATAAAAATAAATTTATAAACTGTCATGAACAATAGAAATCACTGTTCACCAGGAGACTAAAAATATGAAAATATAATATTTTGATAACTCGTCTTAATACGAAAGTGTGGACGTAAGAAACATACCAAACGAGCTTAAAACGAGAAAGATACGCACTATTTTATACTTGTGCCCTATTTCCTGACGTAGATAATGTTGGTTCGTTTTTAATATAAATTTTTGCAAAACACTTTAGAATCATTTATATAATATTTATACATGTCTTAAACTTTATAAATATTATTTTACAAAGGCAATTGAATTAATTATTCGATTATACGAGTACGAACACGTGGTGTTTGTTTATCAAATGTGATTTAAAGATGATTTCATAAACTCAATTAGATGGTGATGTAGCTATATAGAATTATATAGGATAGTAGTTATTCAAAGTACTTAGTACTCATACGACCTATAATTGATTAGGTTGCATTCGGGCGTAATTTTGACGCACTTTCTGTTGTGATTTACATTGTTAAACTCATCCACTCGAGGTGAGTTCATAGCCCCATGTTTTACTGGTTTTACATATATTTTTGGGGTGAGAACATGCTTTGTTTTACAATTGGACGCAAGTGGACATTTCATATTCAAACTGATTACGTGTTTGCCTAAGTAGCGATAACCCAATGTGCCCACTATCATGAACTGTAAATCACCTGGAGGGTGAGCGCGGGTGTTATAAATAGATCTATTGGGGGTGACGCCCCCGTTCGGGTGATTAGCTATCACTAGACAAACGAACGTATAACATGGCGGATCAAGGGATGTTCTGGGTTAGAACATCATCATGGGCAATGTAGGCAATTTATATTGCAATTCATTTATGTCGAGCTTCAGTGTCATGGGCTTAGGAAAACGTAATTACATTTTTGTGATGTTTACATTTAATGTATTATCACGGGGAAATCTTGCGGTCCTACACTTATTTAATTCATAAACCTATGAATTCACCAACATTATTGTTGACGTTTTAAAGCATGTTTTTCTCAGGAGATCAATAAGGCACGAGGTGCAAGGGATACATTGGTGGTCGTTATTTTGGAAGTCAATTGCATTAAAGATTTGGTTGCATTACATTTGGGGAAAACGTTTGTTTTCGAACTAGAATCTTTGTATAATTTAACAATGAACAAGTAAAGCTTCGGGCTTTTGTATCAAACACTGGTCGTTCTCGTATCTTTTGCTATTGATCTATGAAGTAACGCCTTCGGATATTCAACATTCCGCTGCATAGTTCAGATTTGGGGGTGTTACAGATTGGTATCAGAGCCAAGGTTATTGAGAACCAGGTCAAAAGTTTTGTCTGGACTATAACTATTTTCAAACACTACCTTCAAAAATGGGGTTTGCATGAGACACACATACATTACTTGTTTGCAATCTAGCATACATACTTACATACATACACTAGTTGTTTGCATTAGTTAGTTTTACTAGATGCTTACATGATTCATATACGTGTTCATATTATAGTACGTACGTTACTATGAAGATCTTATATATATATACAAAGATGAGTTCACATTCATTCGCACATACTCTACAATTATTTATATAAGGGTTATTTATATAAATAGGGGAACATTTCTTTAGGCAAGGTTGCACTATAAGCTCGTAGGTCCTAAACGCTACCTAAACATTAAGCTATCGAATATGATATCTTACCATCATTCATTTATGCCATGAGCGTATATTCATATTTACCATACCGGTCTTATATAAAATACTTATATAAGTTAAGATTTGCTCATTGCAAGCTGTCATGTTTCATCATCGACGGTTACCTACATGTCCGTCTATATTAATTCCGAGCCATGGAGATTCCAGTGAGCTTCTGATGAAGAGCTAGAGGAACCAATGGAGGATCAGCCTCTACCTGCTGATGCCTCACCTACAGCCCTATCACCGGGCTACATTGCTGACTCCGATCCAGAGAAGGATGAGGAGGACCCTGAGGAGGATCCTGCTGACTATCCTGCCGATAGAGGAGACAATGATGATAATGAGTCATCTGATGATGACGACGATGATGATGATGTCGAGGAGGAGGAGGAGCACCTAGCTCTGGCCGACCCTTCTGTTGTACTTATAAATGATCTTGTCCCCTCAAGCTGAGGATGCAGAGGCAGTTAAGACTGATGAGTCTGCTTCTACACCACCCACACCATATCATCTTGTTTTCTGAGACCAAATCTCGTACAATACGGATGTCTATTTAACACCATACTCCACGATCACCATCTGCTGAGGCATGCATTACCGAGTTTGCTGCTGCACTACTTTCATCATTACCACCACCACCAGAGAATATTAAGTCACTTAAAGATAACATAAGAGGCTAGCATCTAGAATCTTGAGAGGCACCCTGGCCCATAGACAAATAGATTTGTTAGTGTAGCTCGTTTTGTATTGTATCCCACTAAACTTGAGTAATACTCGGTTGGTAGTGTTAATGAAAAGCTTGTACTCTTTTACTCAGGTAAAACGATGTATTAAGTATTAACCTACGTGGTTGGTTATGATCATGCTACTGTATGATGTGGATTTATTTATGCCATGGTTGCTGTTATCTTATATCTCTGCATAACGTGGTCTCACCTTACATATATGTTGGGATCACGGAGTGTCATGATTTTCCCTTGGATGAAACTTCATATACATTTTATTTCCTGTGATCTTCAAGAAATGATGAAAACTGTTAATCAAGGGATGAGTGTTGAGGAAATTGAGCGGGTTGTAGCCCAACGAGTGGCTAATGATATCGAGGCTATTTTTATTTATGAGACGAAAACCAACATAGCCCGCAAGTCAATGATCCAGATTGAACGACAAGAAGACAAGGTAGCAGAGAATGCTAGCAACAAGAGGAAGTGGGAAGGTAACCACAATGGAATCTCGAGCCAACAAAACAAAGGGCATAAGGTGCTTAGAGCACACACTACTTGGCCAATTAACAAGAAGGCATATGTTGGATCTCTACCTATGTGCAACCAGTTCAATTTTCACCATAATGGACCATGCACTATAAAGTGCGAAAATTGCAAGAAGTTTGGCCACATAACCCGAAATTGTAGAACACCTACTGCTGCTCGGAATCAACGAACTCCTACTTGTTATGAGTGTGGAGGTTTGGGACACTACAAATGTGTGGACATGTACTGGAAAGGAAAAGCTTATGAAGACTCTAGCGCCACGACGTCTAACATCAACACCTAAGGAGAGACCCTCTCGTATTACCTAGTGGACTCTAAGCGGAAACCTTATTAGACTTTAATTCCGATAGGAATTTATGTTTTACTTTCTTTTGAACCTCGTTGTATACGTGGATGATTTTAAATTATCTATCAAATTATCGTATTATAAAAATTTCATCAATATTAACTTAGATTCCTTATTTACTCTTGCAAACTACTCTCACGAATATAATGAAATCATAACGCTATTTTGACAAAAATGAGCAATGCATCGTTAGTCCTCAATTATACCTGGCCTGATCAATTATGTATAATTCAGGAAAGTACCATGTCGTGCTGAGAGTAGTCACTCTAAAAACTTCTTATCAAGAAAACAATTTCCTACCTATATCATGTTATGTGTGCGTATTCATAAAACACGTTTACTTTTGGAAATCGAATTAGTAATCATAGCAACTAATCAGACCTTCACTCCATCTTACTATAAAGTTGGCATGATCTTATATTAAATCCTAAGCCGAGAAGTCGGGACACATCACTAGTCGCCCTAGGACAATTCGCTATCGAATTTGCTCGCCATTAGAGAATTTATTAAATCACCCATTCAACATCGACTTAATGCCATAGAATTTGGCAGTTTCGACGTCATAATTAGTATGGATTGGTTGGCGAGACACCAGGCCGTCATTGTTTATGACGAAAAGATTGTTTGTGTTCCATTTGGAAACGAAATGTTGATTATTCGTAGTAACGAAGCAACCGCGTAAACGAGTCTCGATTGAACACCATCTCATGCACTAAAACACATAAGTACATGCTAAAAGGATGTCAGGTGGTTTTGGCACGTGTTACTACAAGGGAGACTGAAGACAAGTTAAAGGAGAAACGACTTGAGGATGTACCGACAATTCGAGATTTTCCTGAAGTATTTCCAGAGGACTTGCAGGGTCTTCCTACGACTCGACAAGTGGAAATTTCAGATCAATCTGGTACCTGGTGCTGCATCTGTAGCACGGGCGCCTTATCGATTAGCGCCGTCCGAAATGAAAAAGTTGTCGGAGCAACTGCAGGAACCACCCGACAAAGGCTTTATAAAACCCAGTTCCTCACCTTGGGGAGCTCCAGTCTTGTTTGTCAAGAAGAAGGATGGATCATTTCGAATGTGCATCGACTATCGGGAACTGAACAAGCTGACGGTGAAGAATCGTTACCCAACTCCCAAGGACGATCGATTGTTTTGATCCACTACGAGATCAAGTGTTTATCTAATATTGACCTACGATCATGTAATCACCATCAACATGTAACGAGAAGATGATATTTCAAAAAATTGCATTCAGAACTCGTATGGTAAGTACGAGTTCCAAGTTATGCCATTTAGTTTGACGAACGTACCAGAGATATTTATGGATCTCATGAATAGGGTGTGCAAACCATACTTGGATAAGTTTGTGATCGTCTTTATTGAAGATATATTAATTTTTCAAGGAACAAGAGGGAACAAGAAGGAACACGAAGAACAACTTAAGGCAATTAAGTAGGAATTGTATGCCAAATTTTCTAAGTGTAAATTTTGGATTTCCAAAGTACAGTTCCTCGGTCACGTGATTGATAGTCAAGGCATTCACGTGGACCCCGCCAAGATCGAATTCATAAAAGATTGGGCATCTCCTAAAACACCAACGAAGATTCGTCAATTTTTAGGTCTTGCTGGGTATTACCAAAAATTCATTGAAGGATTTTCGAAGATCGCCAAGTCGATGCCCAAGCTTACTACAAAGAGTATAAGTTTTGATTGGGAGACAACAGGAAGCTGCCTTTACCAGTTATTTAAAGCATAAATTTGTGCAGGTGTCGCCAATTCTGGCTTTTACCAAAGGAAACAAAGATTTCGTAGTCTATTGCGATGCTTCGCATAAGGGATTGGGTGTTGTATTAATGCAAAGAGAGAAAGTAATTTATTATGCATCACGCCAATTAGAAATTCATGAGAAAAACTATACGACTCATGATTTGGAACTCGGATCGGTAATGTTTGCTCTAAAGATTTAGAGGCACTACTTGTACCTGGGGGGGGGGAAATCAGGTGTACGATGTCGCTAATTGCAAGATTATTTTATTTTTTTCTTGCAACACATTCCTAAATCAAAACAAGGTTTAACATGAAGCAACTCCAATGTTAGAGTTTGCATAGTGAGATTACAGGATGTTAGATTCGATATCACCCGTAGTGGAAAGCAAATGTTTGTTGCAAGTACTTGAGCAGGAAGGAGATAATTAAACTAATAAGATTTCGAACCTTATGTTGAGACTATTGGCTTGGATCTTCCTAAACAAATCCTGAATGCTCAGACCAAAGCACGGAACCAGAGAACATCAAGAACGAAGATGTTGGGGGTATGTTGATTGAAAATTCTAAGGATCCAGAGAAAATTAGAACGGAAAAGTTGGAACCCCGTGCGGATGGAACTCTATGACTAAATGGCAGGAGTTGGTTGCCATGTTATGGTAATATGAGGACTGTGATCATGCACAAGTCCCACAAATCCAAATACTCTATCTATCCAGGTTCTGAAAAAATGTATCGGGACATGAAAATTATATATTAGTGGCCCAATATGAAGGCCGACATCGCCACCTATGTTAGCAAATGTTTTGACATGTGCTAGGGTCAAGGCGGAACACCAAAAGCCATTGGGTTTGTTGGTGCAACCCAAGATACCTCAATGGAGGTGGGACAATATCACTATGGATTTTGTCACGAAGCTTCCTAAGTCGTCACAAGGTTGTGACACCATTTGGATGATTGTTGACCGACTTACTAAGTCTGACATCTTATTACCAATGAGGGAAACTAATCCCATGGAGAAACTGGCGAGAATGTACCTAAAGGAGGTTGTCACGAGTACTAGTCTAGATATGAGTACTGCGTACCATCCACAAACTAACGGACAAAGCGAGATGACTATTCAAACTCTCGAGGATATGCTGCGTATTGGTGTGATCGACTTTGGAAAGGGTTAGGTTAACCATTTGCCATTAGTCGAGTTCTCATATAACAATAGCCATCACGCTAGCATCAAGGCTGCACCATTTGAAGCACTTTACGGTTAAAAGTGTCGTTCACCTATGTGTTGGGCCAAGGTTGGAGAAGTTCAAATCACCGGTCCATAAATAGTTTAAGAGACGACAGAGAAGATCGTCCAGATCAAGCAAATAATACAATCCACACGTGATAGGCAAAAGAGTTACGCCGATTTAAAGCGTAAGCCAAAGGAATTTCAAGTTGGGGATAGTGTTATGCTTAAGGTTTCGCCTTGGAAAGGGGTCGTACATTTTGGCAAACGAGGGAAGTTAAACCCTAGGTATGTCGGACCATTCAAGGTGTTGGAAAAGGTTGGAGCCGTTGTTTACAAGCTTGAGCTTCTTCAAGAGTTGGGCAAGGTTCACTATACGTTTCATGTATCCAACTTGAAAAAGTGCCATGCCAACGAACCATTAGCCGTTTTGTTGGATGGACTTCATATTGATGACAAGCTTCATTTTATCGAGGAACCAATAGTAATCATGCATCGTAACATTAAACGACTAAAACAACGTTGTATCCCAATTGTTAAGGTTTGATGGAACTCTAGGCGAGGCCTTGAGTTTACATGGGAACGCAAGGATCAATTTCGAAAGAAATATCCACATCTCTTCACAAAGATCGCACCGTTGTAAAGTGACGCGTCTAAAGACTTAAGGACAAGGCTCATTTAACAGGGGAAGACTATAACACCCCGTGTTTTAGGGTCATTTACGACGTCAATAAATTCACTAATTATTTTTAGTAGTGTACGCGTTTGCTTTTAAATCATAATCATTAAGTTAAATCGCGTAAGCTAAAAATTATCATTCAATGTAAACGGGCATCAAACAATTAAATGTTTACATCAAGCAAGTGTTAAGTAATTATTTAGAGGATAATTATTAACTTTGCATATTTTATTTTTATTGGTTACGTAAAGTGTTTACGTTTCACGATAAAATACGTTTAGGCATTCCCGGAACCACCAAAACTTTTCTACGCTTCAATAAATACCCACAGGTATACCCAATACTCAAAATTTACAAAATATCATCACATATATGTCTATCTGGCCAGATATGGAAGGATAGATACAAAGAAAATATCTAGCTAAACACCTTTCCTTGTTTTCATGGGATAACATCCATTTTAGGGAACCAAGGACTCATATCTTCCAAGTCTTGACCAACTATCCCTAGAAATCATCCCATTGTCTAGCATAGTCTTTCATGAACCTAGACTTGATCTCAACTAGGTCCTTGATGTATATAATTCCTTAGCTAGTGTAAGTAAACACACACTCTTATTTCTTAAGGTGAAATCTCACAAATCCTCTCCCTTTTCTCGTCTATATGTCGCGTCCCAAATCCAACACCATAAACCATCCATACAAAATTTAATTACAATATTTCCAAGTGTTCCTACATCATAGCTAAGATAACCTAAGGTGTTTAGAAGGTTTGGTTTAAGGTTTACAAGTGTTAAACAAGAAAGGTTCAAGATTAGGGTTTTTTTTAAATTAGGGTTTTCAAGGTGTTGAAAGCTAGGGTTTGTTTGCTAAACAAGGGTTTAGATCTTATTGATCATCATCATACATCATATTAAGGTTATCTAAAAACCTTTATCTCTTTACATTTGTGATTTTATGTGTATATAATGGTTATATAGTTAATCACCATCTAGGAAAAGTATTAACTTGTAAAATGGATTTTTACACTTTTTTATGGTTTGGTCAACTTTTACATATGATATATGGATGTTAATATCATGTTATAATGGAAGTACAATTATTGTACATGCGTGTTTTATATATGAAAAGTATATATAAACAAGTTACCTTTCAAGTATACTTATATAAAGTGATGGACAAATAAGTATTTAGACATATGGATCTTGTGATTCTTGGACAATCTTTAGACAAATGAAGGACTAAGGACCCTAAGCATGTAAGATACATGGTACATATGGTTGTTAATGTCACACCCCGCCAAGGCAGAAACGTGAGGCGTAAACAAGAATGGATATCATCACAACACATGGTGTCTATATAGAGAATACTAAAATGAAAACTAAAGTAAAGCAAAGGCACAAAGTGTCATAACAATACCTAAAACCTAATGGTGTCTTTATTAATGAGAAAGATGTCTCGTCAATAAATGACATGCAAAAACATAATCCAAAAAATTCATGCAAACGCATTTATTCAAACAGAAAGCATAAATAAACTCCAAGCATCCTACTGTCTCTTCTAGCCACTTCGCTCTATCTTAGCACCATTAAGCTCACCTGAAAATGATGCTTAAAATGTCAACATAAAGTTGAGCGAGAATCATAGGTTTACGACATACAACAATATCCAAAATAAACTTTCAATTAGTTGCTGCAATTACCAAAACAATTCATGACAACAATTAACAACAACGGGACGGAACATGCCCATGATCCACAATCATTCCAACTACATATGTGCGCTACATGGACTCATATTAGCTCACACAGTCTTACCACCGTCACACCTCATTTTGCATATTAGGATCCACAATACCAAACATATCATATCTCAACACAACGGGACGGAACGTGCCCATAATCCAATACACATAACCACAACAAGCTTAAAAAAATTTTAACACGACAACAAGCATCATTCTCACCCCAAAATAACATGAGAAAAAGGGGCTATGAAACTCACCTTTGCTTAGCTTTCCAAAAGATTCCAACAAAAAGCTTCACAAACAACTAGTACAAATCTAAACAACAAAATAACTCGTGTTACACGCTACTAAGCCAAAAGCTTAATGTACATGTAATAATCATATGATGGATGTCTAAGGTTTTTTATTAACCCCATGGGTCACCCCCGACACCATACCCAACTTTAACTGCTTCATTAACAAGTTTCACTAGTTAGTCATAATTTGTTCAAAACTGCAAAATTTTAACGTGACTTAACGTACTCAAAACCTTTACTTACTGACCTACATAATTCATACCAAAAATCACCTATGTTCATCTATGAGCATATTAACTACCTCATGATTCCCAAGAGCCATTTACATGCACAAGTACTCCTAAGAAAATCAAACTTCAAAACAGTCCTATCTGTTTGCACACTAAAAAGTTTGGACCTAAAAACCATATTTAGACTCCAAATCAGAAGCTCTCCTTTGGGGGATTTCTAATAGACACATATAACTAAACTCCTGTAGAAGGGATAATCCTAATTCAAATTTTAAGTGAGAGGTTTTTTACCTTGTAATCTGACCTAAATCTGACCCGTATTTACTGCTCTGATAACGTTTCTTGCAACCAACGTTTGAATGACTTCTCGACCTCATAAACCTTCGAGGCTGGATGTTCTAAAAACTACACTCTCTGAGCTACGTTATAGGCACCGGAAACTTGACAAAAGCTATTACCATCATTGAGATATCAGTCAAACAACACTGTAACACCCCCAAATTGGGTCGCAGCGGAATAAGGGTCCGGGGCGTGTTACTTCAAGATCAACACAATTAACACCCAAAACTTCTCTAATTAAACCCTAATCACTAATAGAAATAAATAACATGATCATTATACCTTTAATTACAGATTTAATGAACCCTAATTATCCACCATATTAATTATTACATGATTAAAGATTAATAACTAACAAGGATTAATTAAAACTTACCTTAGAGCTTGATTTCTTCAAAAAAGCATAACCCTAATATTTTTTCCTCTTTTTTTTCTTCTTTGATCGACCGAACTCACAAGGGGGGGGGGGTATGGGATTTTATTTTGTATTTATAGGCCCCCGAACTAATTATAGATAAACGTCTAATTAGAGTTTGGGTTTCCTTTAAAATCTTTTTTCTTTCTTTTTTTCCTTAAAAAAACGGCCAGATTGGCATCTTTTTTTATTATTTATAACAAATTACTTAATTATTAACATTACCTTAAATTTCTACAAAAACCTAAGCTTTTTGCGCATTACCTTTTGGCGTAATGCAATTACTAAGACTTTTAAAAATAACTAACTTTTCATTTTTATTAAACCTAACATTCCAAAAATAGAAATTTCATTTCTTTATATCCTTAGTACTAGAACCTAATCTCATCCTAATATACTCAACACAAAAATAAAGTATACTTAATAATTACTTACACAATTAACGCGAAACCGCTTCAATCACCGAAATCATTTCCTTGTCACTAAAAGTGAACGAAATAAACTCCACAAAATCCAACACAAATCCAATCCCATTGAGACGATCACGCTCAATGGATTGATTATCCAATCTCACATATCCCACACAACACGTATAAACACATATAACACATATCCCATACATTGCAACAGATCCATAAGTCAACACTAATAGTTTGACTAACCTGCTCAAGTCATGGTTGTCACAGTATCCTCTCCTTTAGGAAATCTCGTCCCGAGATTTAACTAGTCGATTCATCAGTTCGCTCAACGAACAACTGAGGATATTTAGACTTCATATAATCTTCGCGTTCCCAAGTAAACTCAGGTCCACGATTAGAATTCCAACGAACTTTCACAAGCGATATTCTACTACGTTTTAAACTCTTAATTTCACGATCCATAATTTCTACAGGTTCCTCAACAAACGAAGAGTTTTGTCAACCTTAATCTCGTCCAATGGCACATGCAAACTAGCATCCGCCAAACACTTCTTTAGGTTTGACACATGAAACGTGTCATGTACTCCACTCAATTCCTCAGGCAATCTTAACCGATAAGCTACAGGACCGATTCTTTCAAGAATCTCAAATGGCCCTACATACCTCGGTGCCAATTTACCCTTTTTCCCAAAGCGAATCACACCTTTCCAAGGCGACACTTTTAGCATAACCCGATCTCCTACCTCAAACTCTAACGGTTTACGCCTATTATCAGCATAGCTCTTTTGACGGTCTCTCGCCGCTTTGAGCTTCTCTTTTATCAATACCACTTTATCAGTCGTCTCTTGAACCAACTCAGGTCCAATCAAACTACTTTCACCAATCTCAGCCCATAAAACAGGCGACCTACATTTCCTTCCATACAATGCTTCAAACGGAGCACATCTTATGCTTGAATGATAGCTATTATTGTAGGAAAACTCAGCCAATGGTAGATGAACATCCCAACTACCACCAAAATCAATTACACATGCTCTAAGCATATCCTCTAGAGTCTGAATCGTACGCTCACTTTGACCATCCGTTTGGGGATGATAAGATCCGTTCATCATCATCAACCACGGTCCCTAAATCCTTTTGTACAGTCTGCCAGCATCGCGAAGTAAACCGTCCATCCCTATCTGAAATAATCGATACAGGAAATCCATGTCGCGCGACTATTTCATCGATGTAAATCCTTGCCAATCTTTCCGTACTATAGTCTTCTCTTATAGCCAGAAAATGAGCCGACTTAGTCAGTCTATCAACTATGACCCAAATCGTGTCATGCCTATTCTTTGACCTAGGTAGCTTAGTGATAAAATCCATAGTGATCTTATCCCACTTCCATTCTGGTATTTCAGGTTGTTGCAATAAGCCCGAAGGCCTTTGGTGCTCTGCTTTTACTTTGGAACACGTTAAACACTCACTAACATATGTAGCAATGTCTCTCTTCATTCCTGGCCACCAATACATATCTCGTAGATCATAATACATCTTATCCGCTCCAGGATGTACAGAATACTTAGACTTATGGGCTTCGTCTATGATGGTAATCCTTACATCACCTACCAAAGGAACCCATATACGATCCAAAAAGTATAGACTTCCATCATCTCTCTTTTCCATTTGTTGCTCCAACCCATTTAATCGCTCGCTAGGCAAATTCTCTTGCTTAAACGCTTCCTTTTGAGCTGCTAAAATCAACACCTTCATTCCAGATTGAATCGTCATTGCCATAGCGCGAACACGTCTAGACTTCACACGTTCTTTCCTACTTAAGGCATCCGCCACCACATTCGCCTTACCAGGATGGTAGCGAATCTCACACTCATAGTCACTAAACAGCTCAATCCATCTCCTTTGACGCATATTCAAATCCTTCTGATCAAATATGTGCTGAAGACTCTTATGATCCGTGTATATAACACTCTTCGTGCCATAAAGATAATGTCTCCAGGTCTAAGGGGCGCAAACATAACCGCTACCTAACACCCAAGTCATGTGTAGAGTAATGTCTTCCTCAAGAATCTATAATAGTCTAGAGAGTAGGTAATTACCATGTCTCTTTTGCATCACACACATCCCCATCCTTGAGATTAGACGCAATCACATAAACTACGAAATCTCAACCTTCCTTAATAAATCGAAAGGTTTTTAAGACAAAACTGACGCATCGCATAAATTATTCTTCAAGGTCTGAAATGCCACTTCTTGCTCTTCGCCCCACTCATACTTTTGGTTTTTCTGAGTTAACGAGGTGAGAGGTTTGGCAATCTTAGAGAAATTCACGATAAAACGTCGATAATAACTAGCCAGCCCTAGAAACGATCTAACTTCAGATGGTGTAGTAGGGGCCTTCCAGTTCTTCACTACTTCGATCTTACTCGGGTCAACATGAATACCACTTAGATTCACCACGTGACCAAGAAAATGCACCTCTTATAGCCAAAATTCACACTTAGAGAATTTTGCGTACAACTTATCCTTTGTCAACAACTCCAACATTAATCTTAGATGAACCTCGTGATCCTCCTTCGTCTTTGAATATATCAAGATGTCATCGATGAATACGATAACAAACTTACCCAAATATGGTTTACAAACTCGGTTCATCAAATCCATAAAAATAGCCGGTGCATTGGTCAATCCGAAAGGCATAACGGTAAACTTAAAATGCCCATACCTTGTTCGGAACGCCGTCTTCAGAATATCATCTTCATGCACTCTAAGCTGGTGATAACCAGATCGAAGATCTATCTTAGAAAAATAACACGCACCTTGCAATTGATCTAATAAGTCGTCAATCCTCGGAAGAGGGTAACGATTCTTCACAGTTAGCTTGTTCAATTCACGATAGTCGATTACCATACACATAGAACACGTCCATTTTTCCCCTTTTCCCCTTCACGAATAACAACATTGCTCCCCATGGAGAATGACTATGTCGTATGAAACCCTTGTCTTGCAGCTCCTTCAGCTGTTCATACAATTTTTGCATCTCCGAGGGCGTTAAACGATAGGGAGACTTCGCAACAGGTGTCGCTCCAGGAATTAATTCGATACGAACTTGTCGTTGCGATGGTAATCCTTTCAAGTCATCCGGGAATACATCGACAAACTCTCAGACCACGGATATATCACTAATTTTAGGTTCGTCTACTTTTGCATTCTTCAATGCCTTAGTTGATTCTTCGACATTCAAAAGATCGTACTCCAGACACTTTCAGATCTCGGCCTCACCATCCACTCTAAGGTGGGAATTTCTACTACTTTCTCATGAAATACTATCACGACCTTATTGTGGGACAACCAATCCATTCCTACTATCACATCAAAACTACCGTGCCCTAAAGGTATCAAATCTATAGTGAATAGGGAAGATCCTAGTTCTAGTTTGCAACCACGGATAATCCTATGTAACACCCCCAAAAATCAGGACAACGCAGCGGAATGGTAACATTGGGGTGCTACTTCAGGGCACAAAACACAAGTCACGGAAAACGACCTTAAAATGGACGTTTTAAATAAAGTCATATTCTATTTAATAAAAGATCAGAGTTGCAACAGGTTTCATTTATAATGTATTAGCAAACATTGTCAGACCGTTTTGTCGAATGGTAATACAAGTTCTTAAACCCCTTCAAAAATATAATATCCGCGCGACTCGAAATGCACCCAAATGCTCACTAGCAAAATGAGTAACCCTAAAATACATGCTAAAACGTCAACAATAATGTTGGTGAATTCATAGTTTTCAAGAAAAAGAAAAGCAGTATTGAAATAATTTAAGAATATTTCCATGAGAAAGTACGTTTACAACATTAAAAGTGTTATTTCCCGAATCAAGTTATGATTCATTAAAGTCAAGAAGTATTTAAAAGTGGAACCACAATATCGAAGTAATGGTGACTAAGACATATTCCGTAGTTCCAAAACAATATATGTAGACAAGAGAAACACATTCATCAAGTCTTAAGAGTATATATTAATTGCACCAAAGCTCATGACACCGAAAGCCTTAACTAATTTTTGCCCCAAATCAGAATATAGATGCATGCACAACACCCTAACATTTTTTTTTTTTTTTCCCCTCTCATGTAAATGCACCCGATCAACAAGTGACCAAGGAAGGGTGGGGATATGTAGTCCCGATAGATCTACCATAACACCAGCGCTCACTAGAAATACAAATATTGGTTCATGATAATAGGGACTTCACGGCAATAAGGTAACTTAGGCATTAATAATCAGGCAGTAATCTGGATAGCATACACTTTGAAAAACACTTGTGTCCAATAGTAAAACAAGCAATGTAATTCACCCCGTAGATTTTGTAAAACAATTGTAGAAAAAGGGGGCTATGAACTCACAAAGTATTGAAAGGTAATTGTACTGTAGTAAAATATACAAGTTTGTAAACGAGCATGTATTCCCCTCGCGGGTTTATAAAACATTGAAAAGATTGAAATGCGAGACTATGAACTCACAAAGTATTGAAAGGTAATTGTACTGTAGTAAAATATACAAGTTTGTAAAAGAGCATGTATTCTCCCCCAAAACAGTTTAAAACAAGTAAAATAGGGGCTATGAAACTCACCTTGAGTGAATGGAAATCAAACAGTATTCACGAAAAGAAAAATGCGTCACGAAGGAATCCGAAGGCAACCTAATCCAATATAGGTCGTATAAGTACCGAGTACTTGAATATAATCTTATAGTTGTTACATCGTACTATCGTTCGGGCTATCATAATTTAAGAGGTCATGACAATGACTTCGAAGGAAGTTAGACCACTTTAAATCGTAAATCCAACAACTCGTCGAAACGCCATCCGAAGAGGCCTCATTATGAAACTCCCTAGTAATATAGTACTTTGATAACCACATAATATTCTATATAACTCAATCACCAACTAATGGTTTTGGTAAAAATTATGTTTAATACGCTAAAACGTTTATAATTACCGTTTAGTAAAACTGGCGTAACTTTCGCGTTTTAAGCCCGATTCTCGCGTTTCTTATGCCCATCTTTTCGTACCAAGACGAGTTATCATAAATCGACATTTTTGAATTTCGGACCTACTGGTGAACAGTAAAAATTACTGTTCACATCAGACCTTAGGTATATTTTTATCGATTTAATTGTCGTAAAACCCGTAAACGTCGTATTTTATTCGTTATAGCTCCGTTTTTAACGATTCTTTCGAGGACGTTCTCGTATTTGAAAGTTCTACATTTTTATGAGGTTTACAAAAATATAACTTTCTGTCATGAATAGTAACTTTTATAAAAATAGTTTTATAAAAGTATTAATTGTCGTAAACTCGCGAAATTCATAACTCGTTCGTTATTAATTGAAAATTTACGATTCTTATCATTTTGGAATCCTAAAAATGTGTATTATTTATTAAAAATTCGCCTTACCAGGATGGTAGTGAATCTCACACTTATAGTCACTAAATAGCTCAATCTATCTCCTTTGACGCCTATTTAAATCCTTCTGATCAAATATGTGCTGAAGAATCTTATGATCCGTGTATATAACACTCTTCGTACCATAAAGATAATGTCTCCAGGTCTTAAGCACAAACACAACCGCTCCTAACTCTAAGTCATGTCTAGTGTAATTCTTCTCATGAATCTTCAATTTTCTAGATGCATAGGCAATTACCTTGTCTCTTTGCATCAACACACATCCCAATCCTTGATTAGACGCATCAACACACATCCCAATTACCTTGTCTCTTCCACTCCATCGGGTAGAGACAAAACTGGCGCATCGCACAAATTATTCTTCAAGGTCTGAAATGCCGCATCTTGCTCTTGGCCCTACTCATACTTTTGGTTTTTCTGAGTTAACGAGGTGAGAGGTTTGGCAATCTTAGAGAAATTCGCGATAAAATGTCGATAATAACCAGCCAGTCCTAGAAACGATCTAACCTCAGATGGTGTAGTAGGGGCCTTCTAGTTCTTCACTGCTTCGATCTTACTCGGGTCAACATGAATACCACTTTGATTCACCACGTGACCAAGAAAATGCACCTCTTGTAGCCAAAATTCACACTTAGAGAATTTTGTGTACAACTTCTCCTTTGTCAACAACTCCAACATTAATCTTAGATGAACCTTGTGATCCTCCTTCGTCTTTGAATATATCAAGATGTCATCGATGAATACGATAACAAACTTATCTAAATATGGTTTACCAACTCGGTTCATCAAATCCATAAAAATAGCCGGCGCATTGGTCAATCCAAAAGGCATAACGGTAAACTCAAAATGCCCATACCTTGTTCGGAACGCCATCTTCGGAATATCATCTTCATGCACTCTAAGCTGTTGATAACCAGATAGAAGATCTATCTTAGAAAAATAACGCGCACCTTGCAATTGATCGAATAAGTCGTTAATCCTCGGAAGAGGGTAACGATTCTTCATGGTTAGCTTGTTCAATTCATGATAGTCGATACACATACGCATAGATCCATCCTTCTTCTTCACGAATAGCACAGGTGCTCCCCATGGAGAATGACTAGGTCGTATGAAACCCTTGTCTTGCAGCTCCTTCAGCTGTTCAGACAATTCTTGCATCTCCGAGGGCGCTAAACGATAGGGAGACTTCGCAACAGGCGTCCCTCCAGGAATTAATTCTATACGAAACTCAACTTGTCGTTGCGGTGGTAATCCTTTTAAGTCATCCAGGAATACCTCGACAAACTCTCAAACCACAGAAATATCACTAATCTTAGGTTTTCCACTTTTGCATTCTTCAATGCCTTAGTTGATTCTTCGACACGTTCTCCATGAACTCTCAGTATCTCGCCATCCACTAAGGGAATTTCTACTACTTTCTCGTGACATACTATCACGGCCTTATTGTGGGACAACCAGTCCATTCCTACTATCACATCAAAACTACCGTGCCCTAAAGGTATCAAATCTATAGTGAATAGGGAAGATCCTAGTTCTAGTTTACAACCACGGATAATCCTATCAACTTTCACTTTCTTACCATCAGCTATCTCTATCACATAACCAGGATTTGCTATACTAGGTTTCATATTAAGTATAGGCGCAAATTTAGTAGAGATAAAACTAAAATCAGCTCCAGAATCAAACAGAACAGTAGCAAAATGATCGTTTAGAGAAAAAGTACCCGTGACAACGCTTGAATCCTTGGCAGCCTCTGCCGCATTCATGCTTGCATTGTACGCTCTTCCTCTAACTTGATTCCCACCACCACGATCATTACGACGCCATCCCAAAGCTAGCTGATTCCCAGATTGTCCAGATTCTCGGTTCAACTTGGGACAAACATTTCTGAGGTGATTAGGGTCACCACACTCGTAACATGCTCTTTGGTTAGGCCTTGCATCAACGGCATTCACAGGTGCTGCCGGTATCGCAGGTGAACGACAATCTCTCGCAAAATGGCCGGGCCTCTGGCAATTGAAACATACCCTACAATTAGCCTTCTCATGATGATGTGTACGGCATTTAGCACACCAGGGTTGCGAACCAGCATACCCCTCTCTTGATGGAGCCGCCGCCACAAAGTTAGTACCTCCTTTTGCCTTCTTAACATCCCTTCCAGATCCACCAACCTTAGCAGGTTCATCCACACTCTTTCTCTTCTCAGAGCCCTTAGTTAGCGTTCCATTGCTAACAGCTTCATCAGTCAATATCCCAGCCTTCAGTATTGCACTTTGAATAGTAGCTGGTTGAGTTGCCTTGAGCATTCCTCGAATCTCAGGCGCCAATCCAGCCATATACCTCTTAATCCTTGCAGACTCAGGTGTAACCAAATGGGGAACCAATTTGGCTAACTCATGGAATCGATCCGTGTACCCAGCATGATTAGCTCCAATCATCTTGTGATTCCAGAACTCATTTTCCAGTCTTTCCATCTCATTACTCGGGCAAAACTCTTCCACCAGTAATGCCTTGAAATCATTCCAAGACATAGCATTTGCCGCTTCTCTACCTCTTGCTTGGACTTGAGTATTCCACCAAGTCAAAGCTTTGTTCACCAATGAACTAGCGACATACCTCACCTTTTGGTTCTCAGCACAACCACTATTATCAATTACAGTTTCCATCCTCTCTATCCAACGCGTAAGTACAACTGCACCACCCTTCCCATCATACTCCTTTGGGTTACAAGACATAAAAGACTTGTAGGTACACCCATTGTTACCATTTCCACCATTGCCACCATTGGCACCATTACCATTACCATTGTTCGCATTAGCATTGACACTAGCAGTCACTTGATTAACTATTTCAGGTAAGAGGTTTTGCAGTTGCTGCGCAAGAAGAGTCGCAATGTCAGGAGGGTTTTCATCCTCACCAGTAGCACGACGTGGAGGCATTTTCTGAATTCGAAGAATACATCTACGTTAGACGACACCCTACAGACTTCTATCCCATACGTATACGTACAATCATAACACCAACAATCACCTTAACTCAATCCATGCAATCATACTTGCAAGTCCACTTGTGTTGTGGCGCATGTATAATTATGTTGGCCACCATAATTATAGATGCCCCCTTCCACGCATGTACTCACTCCTATGAAAACACTTCATGCACATAATCTAACACATTGCACATATGATCATCACACAATATCACACAATAGAAGGAATAATCCTTAATGCTTAAGCCTTATTATTAAAATACTTGAATAATATTCGACACCAAAATAACATCTCGAACAATGGCTTCAAACGCCTACTAAAACAAAACGAATGACGAGGACGAACATGACACAAACAAAAGACGATACTAAACAACGGCTCAAGCTTCACTCCTTCATTGATCTTCCATTTCAAACGGTGTGGGGACAATTACTTGCAGTAGATTCACTATCTGAGTCGGCTTCTTCTTCCTCACTCAGCCATCCATTGTGGTTTCCCTCAGACTGAGGTATCCTATGGGGTGCAAACCCAGTCTTAGCATACACTTGCTCATTTTCCATGAGATCTACAAATCCATATAAGTTATAAGGCTTAGGTTTCTTCTCTTCTTCTTCTTCAATGAAATGAGGAAATCGTCCTCCAAAGCGGGTAACAGTACCATCCTTAGCAATTACCTTAGTCACATACTCCTCGACTTCCTTACCAAAAGTCTTAACCCAAGTCAACTCTTCCTCGATTCTACACGAACGCATAAAAGCAGGGACTCGGATTCTGCGGTTAGTCCACTTCCTCCTACCCACTCTCCTACAACCAGTTGCAAACGCAATGTTCCAACAGTAACGCTGACGCCTAGGAGGAGACATACTACGATAGACAACATAACATATACTATATCAGGATACGGATCTCAAAATAATGAAGGAAAACTCAACTTATATATATAATATATAATATATATAAGAAAATATAATAGATACGTAGTAAAATACTTAAACTTTAAAATGCATCTACATGAAGGACTTCTAGGTTATAGTCTAGGCCAAACCACCTACTTCTTTATAACCAAAGACTCTGATGCCAATCTGTCACACCCCGCCAAGGCGGAAACACAAGGCGTAACATCATGGATATCATCACAACACAATGGTGTCAACAATAGAGAACCACAATATGCACAACTAGAAATAAAAGACACAATGTGTCATGACAATACCGAAAACAAAAGAACGACATCTTGTATTAATGAAAGGGGGTTGGTTCATCAATACAAAGACAATGTCTCACAAACCTAATAAAACATTCAAGAATTCATGCAAACAAAGTACGAAACGACAACAAATGGGATCTTCCAATGCAGCCTAATAGTCTCTCTAGCCACTTTTATTAACTTCAGAACCTTCATAACGCTCACCTGAAAATGATGCTTAAACGTCAACATATTTTTAGATTTTGTATTTTTATATTTTGATTTTTTGAAAAATATTCAAAAAAATGAAAATCTTTTTGTTGTTTTTGTTTTTAAAAACTATTCTACATATAGTACATGTGATACAAGAAGTAGTAAATGGAGTTACTCTTCGTTTTTGTCTGACTCTGCAAGAAGTTTCAGCTCTTCAGGTGTAATGCTCTGCATGCCTAGGCGTTTGACCAGAAATTCGAAGCGTTCTCTCGCGAGTACTTTAGTGAATATATCCGCCAGCTGATAAGCACTCTTGACAAAGTAGTGTTCAACAATCTCATTTTCAACTAGTTCCGTAATAGAATGGTATCTGACAGCAATGTGTTTCGTCCTGGAGTTTTGCACTGTGTTACAAGATAAGGCAATGGCGCTCTGGGAGTCGTAGTACAAAGTAATATTTTTGTAATCAAATTCGTAGTCAGTTAACTAAGACCGCATCTATAGGATCTGTGAACAGCAACCAGACACGGAGATATATTCAGCTTTAATTATCGATATTGCAGTACACTTTTGCTTCTTAGACGACCAGCTTACTAGCTTTTCACCCAAAAATTGTGCACTACCTGATGTACTTTTCTTTGGATCTTGGCAACCTGCATGGTCAACATATGCAAAATCCATTAGATCAAATCCGGTGTCCTTCAGATACCACAGTCCCATATTAATGGTTCCTTTGAGGTACCAAAAGACCCGTTTAACTGCAGTTAAGTGCTTTTCGGTAGGCTTTGTCTGATACCATGCACACATGCAGACGGAAAACACTAGGTCAGGGCGACTAACTGTGAGGTACATTAGGGAGCCGACCATTCCTCGATATCAAGTTGGGTCAACTAGAGTCCTGTTTAGATCCTCATCCAGTTTTAACCTTTCCACCATGAGAATGTCAACATGGTCACATCGGTCTAACCCATATTTCTTAAGCATCTCAAGAGCATATTTAGATTGATTTATGAAAATACCTCTGGGACTTTGTGAAATTTGTAATCCTAAGAAAAATGACATTTTTCCCATCATCGACATTCTAAAACGTTTGCTCATTTGATTTGCAAAGTTATCACAGCAACTAGGATTTGTGAAGGCAAATATAATGTCATCGACATAGATTTGTACCAATATAATATGCTCTCCTTCCTTCCGTGTAAACAATGTTGGATCAACTACACCTTTGACGAATTGTTGAGATAGCAAGAACTTAGATAGCAAGTCGTACCAAGCCCTTGGCGCTTGTTTCAATCCATACAATGCCTTCTTTGGATCAAAAAACATGTGTCGAATGGTCTTCATCAACAAATCCTTCAGGTTAACTAACGTATACTTCTTCTTTTAGAATGTAATTAAGAAAAGAAGTCTTCACGTCCATTTGGTATATTGTCATGTTTATGTGAGCAGCATAGGCGATAAAGATGTGAATGGCT
>BQNB010014120.1:65000-72791 GCA_026074375.1 Tanacetum coccineum | reverse complement strand
TTTTGAATTTTTTTATTTTTTTCAAAGGAAAACGTTTAGTTTTTTTTATATTTTAGATTTTTCTTAACTTTAAAAAACTGTTTTAACTTTTAAAATTAAAAAAAATGTTTTTATTTTTTCGAAGAAAACGGTAAAAATGTTTTAATTTTTTAAAATTTTCTTAACTTTAAAAATAATTCCGTAAGAAAAAAAATTCGATTATTTAAAAAAAAAATTAAATTAAGATTTTAAAAAGTACAATTTTGTTTAAAAAAAGTTGTAAAAAAATTAAATTTTTTACGAATAATAATGTAAAAAAAATATTTTTTAAATTTAAAAAGTACAAAAAAATGTAAATTTGTTTACAAAATTAAGTTCTAAAAAAGTGCGATTTTTTTTAATTTTGTAAAAAAAATTACTTTTTTCGAAATAATGAAAAAAAAAATATTTAAAAAGTTAAAAAAAAATTTCCTAAAAAAGTAACCGGTTTTACAAGTAGCCGGTAATAAATGTACCATATTGACACGAAATGTAAAATTCATGTACCATATGGATAATAAATTTAGTACACGTACCATATGGGTATATTTGAAAAAGTACGTGGCTATTTAAAGCCAAAAACCCTTTATAAAAATCTGCTTCAGATACCTTTTGCTCAATCTGCTGTCAAGGCTAATATATCCACGTATGTGGCCTTAAAAATGTTTGATCACGTGGGTCCATGCATTTGTTTCTGAAATTTCCAGGTTATACTTTTGACATAATACGAATAATGCAATTGAAGACATTCGTAAAGGTGCCGTGAACTTATGACATAGTCATACATTAATATTTACTATACTTTTGACAATAATTACAAACTAGAAAGAGGAAGCTCCTAAAAAGCTACTATAGTGACAATTCAGAAGAAAGTCGTCATCCTTCTTATATAACATGTGACAATGATATGTCTCGGATGAGTTCGATGAAGGTTTCCTCTTTGCATGGAAACGTTAGACCTCCCATAGGATGAGCATATCCAAATTCCTCTTCAGAAACACTTAGAAAGATCTAAAATGAAGGTTGTTTAAGATATGCTAATGGAACTAAAAATCTCTTTTTTCTGTAGCTTTCACCAACATAAATGGAGAAATAGCCTTTTGGTGTTACAGTGGCTGACGAGGGTGATAAAACTCTGATTTCCTTGCTTAGCATGCAAGATTCTTGCGGCTGTATATCCTTATTTGTTAAAGTCAATGGATCTGGCTCAATGGTTTGAAAAGACAAGTTAGCCCAAGCAGTGTGGACTGTGTTTAAATATAGTCTGTTGTCCATAACAAAATATGTGCTGTTAGGGGGGTTTGCAGAATTCGGGTTTCACCCACGAAGATGGGAACCGGACCAAACCGCGAGTTTGCAAACCTCGTTTAATAACATATGTGAATTAGTAGGCTGTATATCCTTATTTGTTAAAGTCAATGGATCTGGCTCAATGGTTTGAAAAGACAAGTTAGCCCAAGCAGTGTGGACTGTGTTTAAATATAGTCTGTTGTCCATAACAAAATATGTGCTGTTAGGGGGGTTTGCAGAAAGATGAATGGAATTTGTAACCGAATCGAATATGCTAAAACTAAATTAAATTGAATTAAAAATTTGGTTTTTTGTTTGGATATGGTTTTGGTATAATGAAAACCGAACCAAACAGAAAACCAAATTCGCATAAATATATTTATTATATACTAGTTTTAATGCACGTGCACGCACGAGGCTTAGACATTATGTTTTTCTAAATATATATCATTTTTTCTTTTTTCTTTTTTATAAGTTATGTATAAAGTATTATCGAAATCTTATGAAGAGAATAGGTTTATTAAATATTTTATATATTACGTAGTAGGATAATTAGTAATTTTTTTTCTTTTGATTTACCTGTCTTCGGACTTGATATTGTGAGCCAACTAATTCCAGCGAAACTACCCTTTTAGAGCCTAGAGTCGGCTCAAGTGAACCTCCGAGGCCACAAAGGGATTAATTTTCTCGTCGTTATATTCGAACCATTGACTTCCACTTTAGAAAAACGTGTCAATGAAATAAATACTTTTTCAGAAATTCAATTGTTAGAATTTTAGTACGTAGTAAACCAAAAGAAAAGAAATGTAATTTCTTCCAACTAATCAATGAATAGTTAGAAAACCTTTTTTTCTTTATTTACGATAATTTACGTGCTTCAGTGTTTTTCTCTTTGGTTGTACAACATGATTTTGTGCCGACAATGAAAAATTCACTAAAAAGTCTTCGGGCTTATTTGGAATGTGATTTAATAATGTTAAATCTTTGTTGGAAGTAAAAATTGTTTGCATTTGTTGTATTTTAAAATATAAAGTCTAGGGTATAAAGTTTAAAGGGTTATTTGTTTATTTTTTAAAGTTATAATAAAATTTGTAAATTTACACTTAACTCCATATAATTTATTTAAAAATAAACCAATAAAGTTTTCTTAATTACCTCCTCTTTTTTCAAGTTTTTGTTTTCACAAATTTGACACATATATTTTTATGGGATTTTTTTCTCCATCAGATTTCTCCACCAATTTTTTTTAATTTTGACCAAATTTATTCAATTTTGACTTTTTATTGACCAATCAGATCGCACGATTTTACCTACGTGGCAAAATCAAGCGTTCTGATTGGTTCAATTTTTTAATTCATAAGATTCAATTTGATAGAAAACTCTGAAATGATCCGAAAGAGCATTTCGATTTCTTCACAAACAACTTGTGTTGTTTTAAAGTTTCAAACACTATCCTCAAGTGTTGCAAGTGGCTATCTAGGCTGTCACTGTAAATCAAGATGTCATCGAAAAAAACCAGTACAAATTTTCAATTAGTAGCGCTGGCACGTCACTCGGCTCCTCGGCTGACTTCGGCTGCAAAGACTTTCTCCTTAGGCGCATGTCTCAGCAACACAAAACGAGGGTTTCGCTCGTTATAGGACTTGACCCGTTTCCGATTCTTCCAGTAAGACATTGATCTCGAAGGAATCTTCCTTCCAGGAGGGAGAGTGTGATGGTCCTCCGGAACCAGAATGGGAGGGTACGATTTCATCATTCGGCGGGGCCATCATATTGCCTTCGATCACACCTGTAGTGAAGAAGGCTCGCAAAGCGCTCGCTAAAAAGAACGCCAGAGATGAAGAGAAGCCTACTTTGATCAATATTTTAGCTAGGCCCTGCGCCCCTATGGCGCCCGCTATTTGTGCCAGTGCTGCACCAAAACAAGTGACCCCTAAAAAATACGAACTCAAAATATAAAATAAAAGACCTACGGCGATCAGTAACAAAATTGTTATGTATCCACGGCACTTCAAGAATTTCGAAAGAGTGATTTGCTTTTTCATTTTGATTTGCTTTTTCATTTTTGATTTTAGTTTTTTTCTGTCATCCCCCCTCATTTTTTTTCTGTCATCCGCTCGACTTTCTACTTACTACCTCCTAACGTACAAAGACCCTACTATATTGCAAAGTGCCTGCTTAGAGTCGACTTTGAAAGGATCCTTCTCGAAAGAAAAAGAGGCGGGGACAGGATTCGAACCTGCAATCTTCAGATCATGAGCCTGATGAGTTGACCATTCCTCTACCCCGCTTCATCCATTCCCATTCCAAAAAGTCCTTCTTCGATCTGAAGGTGTGTTAAGCATATAGTCATTGTGGTTACAGACGGGTTCTGTTTCCGATTAGACTAAGAACCTTCCGTCTAAGAAACCTGCTTCACTTCTCCCCCCTGTCATGTATTGGCTCTCTCTTTCCGCTGATAGAGCAGTTTGCTAGTTTGCATTCCTCTATCTGAATCTCTAACACTAACAGGCGACAATCACCAACTTCATCACTGCCTTCTTGTGACACATCGATTGGGTTCCCACCCCAGCTCTGAGTTAACTATTTCAGAGCTCTATCCCTTTCTTTCTCCCAACGCCGTTTAGCCGGGTCTAGTTTTCCTCTCACCCGGAAGGTGGCTAACTCCTTGGTCTTACGAGCCGCTTACGCTAACTCAAGCAGGTACCGGGAGGGACATCTTAGGCAGTAGAATCGAGCGGTGCCGTTCAGCGACTACATACGAGTTTATGAATCAATGAAATTTCCTCTTCTATTGTAGCGATACGAACTCAGAAGCAATAGTAAAAGAAGCTATCATCTCCGGGGGGAGTCAGATGATTGTCTGGACTGGTTCTTTTGAGGGAGGCCTATAAATTGCACGGGTCCAAGCTTGATTGCACGGGTCCAAGCTTGATTGATTGATTCTTTTAAAACTAGCTCCTGTAATCAATCTCACCATTAGCATTTTCACCATTATAATGGAAACTCAATTCTGTGGATTAAAGCCCTTCTTTAAAGAAGTCCTCTAACTAGATCAGCTAAGTAGGTAGCTTCGCTCAATTGATTCTATAACTCACCATAGCAAGGTAAGCTGCTCTGTCTGAGTCGTTACTAACAACCGAGAAGCCAGTCTCTCAGCTGATAGCTCATCGGATCATGCAGCTCCTGATCTGGTCATAGAAAGAAGTCAGTCCGAACTCAAAGCCAGTGTCTGAGCCAGCTGTCCTTAGTAGACTGGAAGCCAGATAAGGAAGTCTGGTCTAGCTCTCGAAAGTGGAAGGCAGAAAAAGGATAGCTGAAAGTGGGGAAAGTCGGGCTACTCACATTGATTTACAACCAAAAATCCTATCTTGAAAATGACATCTTCGTGAAATAGAGAAAGCCGCCCCGTCTCCAACTGAGGTCTTCTCGCCCGCTGCCAGGAAGATTCGATCCCAACGACCGCCTCGCAAGACCTCTGTACTTTTTTATTGCCTTTCCTTATTTCAATTTAAGGAAATCCACTTCTTTACTAGAGAGAACTCGATTTGAAGCTTTCATTCCTCTTCGGGTGGTTTGGTTTATCTTTATTTAGCTATTGAGCAAAAAGAGTTCGCTACCTTTCTGCGTAAATCTTGTTTTCGGGGGAAAGGCTGGGTTCGTAAGCTGCAAGAAAGGAGAGAGAGGCACTCTTTTTGGAAGTCAGTGCTTGTATTTGGTCGTCCAGTTCTTCCTATGGACTAAGGGGAGGTTTGGGGCATTCTTCACTCCTTCCCTCCTATCTTTAGCTTTGAAGCCTACGTTAGCGTAGTGGTTAGCTCCTACTCTGATTGATAGTGGGGCACTACTGCTTCAAAGCCTACTGATTGATAATCAAGAGAAGAAAAGAAGATCGACTTATTCAACTACAGCCTTCCGTCGCTCGAACGAAGAAAAGAATTTCTCAGTTCGCCGGGAAGCAGAATGCTCTGTAATTGAAGCTGAAGATAAAGAGTCAGTCTCGGCTTTCTTCTGCCGAACCGAACGAAGACAGTTTCTCTCCCCTCTGTATCTATTGCACTGATCTCTTGTCTTTCTTCATTCAGGAAAGGTGAAAGAGAGGCAATTCTCATTGTTTTGGTGCCGCCTAAAGGTTCTGTTCTTGATTTGGTTGTAAAGAACCTAACTGAAACAATTTTCTTTGCTCTCAGAAACAGGAGCAATTAGTGCTAAATAGACAAGAACTAAGTAAATCTCCACTTACTTAACCGAGTGGAGTGGACAGACCAGGCTTTAGGGAAGGGTATAGAGGGGAAGTAGAAGTGCGGGCGGTAGGGTGGTCTACGATCAGAAGATCCTTGGAAGTGCGGCTGTATAGATGTCAGGCGGTTTGGTTTCGCCTCTCAAAACTCATTTGACTGAACTAGGGCGACCAGCCGCAGCAAGGGAAGAGAGGCTTGTTCCATGTTAGCAGCTCGTCTTGTTTTCGATTTTGCCGGTCTAAGAAATGTTCAGGTCTTTGTGTGCGTGACGCCTAGCTACAAACTCTATATGATTCAGCAGGTGCCACACAGCTTTATGCATCAGCGGCATATTCGCTCTAGACGAATCAAGATGTACCTCCGTGAAACCGTCTAAACTTCCAAGGATTGGAAGATCAAACCTCGAGTGTGTTAGGATTTTCTCTCCTTCAATCCAACACTCCAAGGGGCATCTCGTAAAGGCTAAGACCACTTATTTCGCATCAACAGAAAAAAGACTGGCATCTGTAAGAGCAAAAGACCAAGATGTGCTATCTAGAGCAATCCTTCCCGCATCTATAAATTCCTTCAAACCTTAAAACAATTCTATCACACACGGCGAATCGAGTATGGAATTAGAGCTCGGGTGGGGCATCAACCACAGCACAAGTTGCGGACCTATCGAGATGCTTCCTTGCAGAACCCAACAAGGGCTGTAACTCAATAGAGTGAGTGGGAACCCTTGTAAACGCGAGCAGGAGAATAGAGATCGGTCTGTCTTGTCTTAGACTAGCCCTACTCCATCCATCTTGGCTATCTCGAGCTTATTCATCAGCTTGGGGCAGGAAGATTGATAGACACAGAAAGAGAAGATCTAGATTTCAAAGAAGAGAAGCGAAAGCCGCTCACAAATGCGAAATTGGAGAGCAGAAGCCACTCGCTTCACTAAGGGCAAGGAGCAAAAACCACTCAATTCTTTTCTTTGTGAAATTAAGGAGAGCAGCCAGCCCTTTTTTATTATATTTATTTTTTGCGGGTAGGTTAAACTTTTTCCTGAAGCATAGATGAGATTAGAGATGAAAAAGACGCTAGCATTAGCAGAAGATCATTGATCATACTTTCTTGCCTTAGCCACTATTGAGTAAGAGGGATTTCTACTTGCCTTAGATCACTATCGAGGAAGAGAAACTCATAGCACAGAAGCGATATCGAACATCACTTATTGTCATTTCTCAATTGATGAGACTTCATTTAGCTACTTAATAAGATAAGAAGATCTATAAAAAGATCAAATAACGGAAGGCGGGAGGTCGATTAGGAAAGGAGCTTTTCAAATCAAAGAATTCGTTGATTGCAAAGCCTTCTTTCAGATAAGTCGTTTAGAAAAAAACTCCTTAACTCATTAACTCAGGATCGGTAAAGGCCTTACTCTATTCCTTGTCAGGAATAGCGGCCTTAGAGCTTCTACTACTATCGGCTATCTAACTCTCGGGGAATCGGGGGTTTTGTCGGGGAATCGGTGTCGTGGTGGTGCTACGAGATGGCGATTTATCGTATAGAAGAATGGATCCGCGGACCTATTGATTGACCATAGATGCGAACCGATCGACCGCTACCTAAGAGAAGATAAGTAGTTCTTCTATCGTTCAAGGGCAAGGGGAGAACATGTAGCGGCTTGCCTAGATCTCGTATTTCCCACGTAGTCCGTCGGTCAAACCAACGATTCTCCTCTCAAAGTAATAGAGAGATCCTTTTCTTTTTCCGGTATGTAGCTCCGCGAGCAAGGAGCGCATCATCAGAGCAGGGCGAAAACGAACATGGCCCTTTTCTTCTTTCTTTTGCTGCTGATCTCACATCGAGAGCAGCTCCTTCGTGTTCAGGATGATCGGATGAGAGATCTTCCTCCGACTCCGAGGAATCGGTCAAGCGGGAGGCTACCCTCGACTTACCTCTCTCTATAAAAACCCCCTCCCCAGAGGAGAGCATAAGCTCCAGGATGAGTATGTCCTGGATTACCGGATTCATTCTCGTCCTGATCCACCATGAAAAATTTTGTTTTTTGAAATCAAAAAGATTCTAGGAGAGGGCTCGTAATGATCTTCTCAAAGATCACAAGGTGCTGAAGTGGCAGGATAGGGGGGGTCTGTAGGTTTTTGTGAAAGGGATGCTCTTATCATGTTATTGCTGAAAAGAAAAAGCGAATTCCTCTATTTGATGTTGATTCACCCACACTTCCATTCCTTGTAGAGGAAGGCTAACTGCT
>BQNB010014120.1:0-60000 GCA_026074375.1 Tanacetum coccineum | reverse complement strand
GGACGGCTGCCCCAGAATTTCCACCATCATAACTTGATTCTGACTTTTAGTCACTTTAATCCTGATTTATCGAATGAGAGTTTCGAAGAGAAAGAAGAGTTCTTTTCTTCGTAATTCTCATTCTCATTTGCTTATTCTGTACTTTAGCTAGATCTTTTTTTTTCTCTGCTGGCAGGAATGACAAGCGCTTTAATTTGGCAAGTCTCTTCCGGATCGAGTGAAAGTGGAAATGCAACAAGTCTTCCGGCTTTGGAGTCTTCCTCGAGCAGTGAATCATTGGCTACGTTTAGAGCCGAAATAGCTGCCGAGAGAACGAAGCTGAGATTTATGCTCGCATACGAAGTCTCCAGAGCCGTGATTACTACAACCTTCCTCCCCAGAATAATCCTGGGGAGTATGAGGGGCTTGTTCGCGATCACTTGGATCAAGCTCTCAATGTTCCCCATTATAGGAACATCCTGGATATGGAATATTTTGAACTCACAGTATTAGAAAGAAAGGGTCTATTGCAAGATAGGCTCTTCAATCTTATGCTTGGTGAGCAAAATCTTTCTCGTATCATGGAACTTTCTCCATATACGAATATCCGGAGGGAGGCGTACGACTTCCTTGAGGGTAAGGTGGAGCCGGTGGGCTCTTTGCAACATTCCTTTCAGCGGGATATCATGGATGGGAGTCTGAATTTCTTTATTATATAAAGCAAAGCGGTAGAAATTCACAAATCTACCGTGAATTCTACTCCCACTTTACCGATGAGGGATTCCGCCTCAAGTTCGGATTACCCCTACCTTAAAGGTCACGCTTGATTTTTGGATCAGACCGCTCTTGGTCTTCGAACTAGTCATTAATGGTCGGCTTCATTGGTACCCTTTCGGTATGCGTTGCGAACACTTTCATTTTGAGCGTCTCATCTTCTCTATAGAAGCAAAACTCGAACGGATAGAACAGATGGTGCAACTACATAACTTTTTCTTTTTCATTACTTCCATGGTCGTGCCTCGTGGCACGGCAGCACCCGTACTATTGAAATGGTTCGTCAGTAGAGATGTTCCCACAGGTGCCCCTTCTTCTAATGGTACTATAATTCCTATTCCTATCCCTTCATTCCCTCTTTTGGTCTATCTACATTCCAGGAAATTCATACGCTCCACGGACGGAGCAAAAAGCGGAGTCTTGGTCAGAGCAAGCCGACCTATTCTATTACCAGACATAATTGGGAGAAGCTCATCCGAAACTAGAGCTAGAAAGGCCTTATTTCGTTTCGTTCCTGTTCTTCATTTCCTTCTTATCGAAAAAAAAGGGGATTTCTCATATTTAGAATCTTTCTGCGGTGTGCTCCGTTTACTATTCTTTCGTACTTTCTTCTCTTTACCACGCGATAGGTCAGCGAAGCGTGAGCGGGCGCGGAGAAGGAAAGGCCAGCCTAACGGGAACGAGCAAGGACGAAATAACAAGATGAGGTGCCCTAGGCACCCCCATTTAGAAAGAAAGGTCGAAGTTTTTGGGCCTGTAGCTTTACCCGTCCCCCCTTTGTCGGGCGGTGCTTGTGTGGGGGGTGCGCCAGCAGAAATCGGTCTTGAAGCTCTCACCTTACCAAAATATTTAAGTTAGACTAGATTCTAGCTTCTACTTGGTAGGTGTCACGGACCATCCATCGTCCTTCTTTTGAAAAATATCTTGGTATACTTGAGATACGTTTTCTTTGGTTCGGACCCAAATGTCATATTCGTATACCTTGATTGCGACATATACCTCTGCCAGTCCGAATGAATATTTAACTACCTCGAACTTCTCTGATTTTCATGTTGGTGGTTTCACGTAAGGAATTCCAAGTAGCTTGCATCTTCTCTCCTTAGATCTTTCTTCTTCTTCATTAACATAGTAAAGATGGTCTTTTCGAATCAAGTAGTGTTCTAAATCATCGATGTCATCATCATTATTATCCTTTATAAGCTTGTGTTCATCGAACCATCCTTTGTTCTCCCGAGTTTCATAATCATTGTTTGTTCCTGCACGATCATTAAATATTCTAGAAACATCAAGATAAGGATTATAGTTAGAATTAGCATCGGATCCTATGTGGTTTGCACGCTCAAAATCTTCCCATTCATCAATAAGCGAACAATGAGTCCTAGCATTGTTACTTGATTCTTCATAACCCCTTTTGATCCCTCGAAGATGGATTTACTATTTAAAGCTTCGTCTTTTAATTCACCCTCTTCAAGATTTTCATACCATTCATAACTCTTAAAGTAAATCATGTCCCCACTCTGAATCACTCTGGGTAAATCTCTACCATTGCAATATTTTTCCTTTTTTCAATTGCAAGTGGGCCACTTGGCATGTCTATTTTTGAACAGAAATGGCTTGCAAACATGTTCAATATTATCACTAGGTTCCATCCAAGGTCCATAACCCAACCATGGCATATTAGCCACCCATGGAACGTCTTTGTTCCATTCATGTATCTAAGCATCATTATATTCATCGCAAGTCTTGAATCTTGGAATATCATTAGTGAGTACATCCACATCAATCGTAAGCAAATAATTAAATTCCTTAAATGCTTCACATAGATTTGTTTTGAACTAGAATATGTCAGTTTCAATCTTGAAGATTTCAGCTATCTTAGTTTCTTCAATCAAGTTTCCATCTCCAAGGTTAGAAAGCTCATCATTCGTTATCACCTCTTCATCATCCCCTCTTATACAATAAATCCATAACGCATTCTTCATATACCAATCTATCGTCATATAATTACTAAACTTCAAAGCCAACCATTCATCAAAATAAACATTTGATGGATCGTATTCCATATTGGCATCAAGTCCATATACCTCCTTTTGTTTCTTAATTTCCATGTACTCTTCGAATTGCTTTTTGTAACTCCGGATCAACCATGTAGCAATCACACTCTCCTTAACTTCATTACTAACCATCATATGATCACCATATTTTAAATATAGCCATTGCTCAACAGTCACATTAATCAACCTTACCAATCTCTTATTAATGAAATTCACTATTTTAGCATACATTTTCTCACACTCATCATAACACAATTTCCTTTCATAAACATCAAGGTTCCCATTATCTAAATCATCCATTTGTTGGTCAACACTTGGGGAATAAGAAATCTTAGGAATTTTCACCACATAAGTAAACAAATCATCATCCATTCCATTTAATCGGTTGAATTCATTAAAAATCGTCCCAAGATGTGTATCACAAGTAAACAAATCATCATCAATCATAAGTAACCCAATATTTTGGATTCTTCCTTAATTACCTTCATCTTAGCTATTGAAAAGAATCATAGAATCGTTAGTTGAATAAGTTTGGGAGAATGTATATATAGACAATTAAACACGAAATCTGAATATGAAACATCGACTTTGCTGCTATATTAGATGGTCGATACGCCGTATTAAAATGGCTGAATACGCCGTATTGATCGACTGAATACAAATACACTGTATTGGTTATGAAAGGGGGATACGTCGTATTCAACTAGGTGATTACGCCGTATTGGTTGTTCAACCAGAACAGTAACAGAAAAGAAAAACAATGCAGAAAAACACACAAATATGAAAAATTATACAATACAAACTAATCTACTAAAATAAACAAATAAGATACATAATTATACAAATAAATTACTGATGAAGTGTAATTTTATACACTTTTTTGGGGTCATTTAACCCCTATAATAATGCAAAAATGCATAAAATATATGCTTAATCATTTTTTTTTGTATTTTTAGCACTTGGAAGACATTTGCAGTAAATGCATGTGAATTGGGCTCTATTTTGGAAGAAACAAGACAAGATTGCAACTTTACACAACGAAGGCTTGAAGATTTGTTTACAAAAGGTGGAGACGGCGTCAGGATTACTTGCGACGCCGTCTGGATGATCAAGCGACCGCGTCAGAAGAATTTGTGACGGCGTCTGGACTGTAGCCGTCATAAAGAAACCCTAGAAGATTCTCGGTGCGACAGCGTCAGGATTTATTGCGACGCCATCGCGGTTCCTTTTCTTATAAATACAAACTTGAATTTAGGGTCTTATATAGCATATTAGGAGTGGAGTTTGGTAGAGAATTATTTGTAGCTTACTTTGGGAGTACTTTAGGGTTTCCCAACCCTTTTATACCTTCCTACTTGCTTGTTTTATTATAGTAAAGTTCTTTTAACCATATAATATTTCAATATGTCTTATTGTTTGATTGGTTATTGTGCTTTACTTATCTTTAACATGCTAGGCTAGATCTCATTAGTGTTTGCTTATGATTGCATGTGAATTGGTATGTAGATCCTAATAATATTGCTTCTTGATTGATGTGTGTGCATGTTTAGACTCTAGAACCTTAGTTACTTAAGTGTATCCAAGATTTAGAGCGGCATGATTGTGTAGAAAGGATTCCATCAGTAATAGTCTTCATACTACCTTACCCATCTATGGATGATCCCCTTTAAGTATTTTAATGCGCGTCTATCTCCCTAGGGGCCTTGTAACAGTCTTCATACTACCTTACTTGTGCGTTTCCCTAGCAAGGTATCACGTAGACGGCATTTTCGTGTAAATCATCATGTTTCTCATAAATACTTACACATACATCACAAGTGTGACAAGGCAATAGAGTTAGGAGAAGCATACTAAGGATCATGCATGATTAAGTAAACACTTCTCTTTTATCATACAAATCCTCCATATTAGATTAGTTTAGTTATTAGATAATTAGTTAAAACAAATCCCTTTCAAACCTGAGATTTAAATTGTTTTCATAAAATATAAAAATACAATAATATTCTACTTTCAACCTGTAGACCTTAGTTACATTTAGTTCGAACCTTCACACGCTATTCCCTTAGAGAACGATAACAACCTCTGTGTCTTGCCTATACTACACTACAACGGTTAGGTACACTACCTAGGGAGTTGTAAAACTTGTTGGGAGTTTCATAACCCTCATCAAAGTTTTTGGCGTCGCTGTCAGAGAATAGTATAGGTTTCGGATTTTATTTAGCTTAGGTCTACTCGCTTGAATCCTTTCAAGTGAGATTTTATTTTCTTGTGATTAACTTTCTTGTAGTCTATCTTTTCTTTGTATATTTGTTTGTAATTTTTCATTGACTATTTTATTCTTTGTTATGGAAATGCGAATCCATCCAGTCCCACCCATAGTAATGAATTTCTTGGCCTTAAAAAAGTTAAGTCATGGCTTGAAAATAGTAAGAGTGTTGATTCATTAGTTAGTTCGGATGATGAATTGGAGGACAAAATTAAGGAAGTAGAAGAAGAAGAGGATGATTTAGAATACTTTGACATTTTCCCCACAATGAAAGAGTTGGGATATCATGAATGGCTCTTTCAAATCCTCGACCCTCTTGGGTAAAAGCTAAAATAAGAACCGGAAGTTTGAATAACAAAAAAATCTCTTGCAAGATTGGTCACTTTCTAAAAAACAAGCTTATATTGATTTAGAGTCACCAATTAATGTAATGTCTAAACTTTACTACAACTGGATCATGAGTAATAGGTTAGAATCTATAAGGAAACCAAAGAATCCTAGGAAAATTTTCAATTTCATGGGAAGAGTTAGGGGATTAAAAGTGTTTATTGGTAATTTCACTTACGAATGTGATTTCATGGTGTTAGAGGATACTACTGGTGTCATAGATCATTACCTAGGTTTGGTGGTGTTTGGAAAACCGTTTGTGAAAAAAATCAGGCTCATTTATAATAAGGAGGAAGGAACGATCTTGTTTAAAAAGATAACAAAAAGATTATATTTAAGATGCTTCACAAAATGGAAATGTTTAAACATGTAGATTTTAAGGATATAAAGACCGATTGCATACCACCTTTTGTCATAGAAGGTGATGATGATAACCATGAGAAAACCCACTACTCGGATAGCTTGAATTTAAGACCTGAGTATAAGTATGACGAAAGTGTGAGTGAAGCTATTCGAGGTTTAATGAAAAACAACAAAGGAGGAGTCACGTAAGGAATATGACTTCGAGTCTAGCTAAAAGACTCCCTAATAAATAAAAGTGCTTATTGGGAGGCAACCCAATCTTTTAATTTCTTGTATTTTAGGTGTGTCGTGTGTTTTTTAATTCTTTATTGTTTATTTTAATTGTTTAAAAAATAATTTTGTAATCATGCCTTGTTTTGTTTTTAACTTCGCCTTAATCTCAATCAAAGGTATTTTGCATAATAAGTGTAGGGGAGAAATATCCGGTTTATAAGAACCATTTCAAACATGTTAAAAAATAATTTAGATTAATTCGCGTCTTGTTTGTTTGAGTCATATGATTGTGTTAATAAATTATGTGGTTTTTGTAGTAAATTTTTGTAGGAAATACTTATGGGACTTACGTGCATAAATTTTTCAAGAAAAGAAAAAAAAATCTTTACGGTAGGTGGAGACGGCGTCAGGATTTATCCTGATGGCGTCACCACCCTGCTACAGTATAATTCGTATTTTTTTAAAACTTTTTTGTATAATATCCAGAATTTGTAACTTGCTTAAAACCTGCAAAAAACCACAGTTACATTAACACATTCATCATATCCTTTATTTGTTTTCATAGAGTCAAAAACCCTAAATCATATAGTTGTATTTATTGTTTCTCCGATTTTACGCTAGGTATAGTTGTATCTTATTTTGATTTGAAAGTTATATTTGATGAGGACAAGCCCGGGAGTTCTTATGAGTTTCATGTAGACGATTCTTGGATGATGATTTAGCCGGGATCATTTGTTTCTTCTCCATTATTGAGAAAAACTAGGGGAGTACTAGTTTCTTTCGCTCTTTTTCTTTTCCCTTTATTCGTTTACGGGTACTTTGTAGAACATTGGGGACAATGTTCGTAATAAGTGTAAGGGGGAAATTAAATCCTTAGAAACTATTCCTTCATTTGTCTTTGCTTTGTCCCTAAAATAATAAGTAATATATCCAAACATAGCGTAGAAGGTAATTTTGACCCAAAATTAAAAGTTTTATAGGATATACCGGTGAAACTAAGTACTAGTAGTGTCTCATTGGATAGAGAATTATATGATTAGCACAAAAACCCTACAACTAAAAAAAAATTCAACCCGAAATTGTGAGGTTTACCCCTAGATCTTTAGGAATTTCATGGATGTGTCCATGCATGTGTGATTTTGTCGCCTTTTATGGAGCATTGGTATCGGTTTTAAATTATATGAGAGTGTACCGGTAGTGTATTAAATTCTAGAACTTGCTTTAGTGATGCATCTCGAGACCATATAGTGAGTATTAAGATTTGCTAAATGATAAGAGGCACTAGAATTAACCCTTGTTTTAGACCTGTAATTGTTATTATGGTCACCTTGACTATATAACTATCCCACACCCTTGCCATACACTTATTTTTAGTGCAAGATTACCCTATTAAAACCCTCCGAGCCTTTCCTTTTCACGGTTCTCGTAATTTTCTGGTGAATTCTGGATTTTTAATAAAGAGCATTGTTTACACTTAAACCAATTGTTACACCCAAATCGCCTTAGCCTACATTGTATGTACTCGTTTTTAGTACATTTTTGTTTAACCCAAGTTAATTATTTGAGTACATGGTTGCTAAGTCCTTATCCTTGTAAATACAGTTTTGGAACGATTAGGATTCATGATAGTATTTATTTTGCGGAAGAATGAGGAAGAAAAGTTAAGTCAATACCCCTGTATTTGTTTGATAGTCTCCATGCTATTTTGATCCACCTCAATCCGGGTCATTAGATTACTTCATGTATCGAGTATGTAAAAGCTTAAGTGTATGGGTGTATCTATAAACCCCAAGTGATGTTATTAAAAAAGAGAAAAGAAAAAGAAAGAGTTTGATGTAAAGTTGTGTAGAGTTTGTATATCTTTGTCCAAGTGGTCGAGTCTTTGGCTTAGCAACCAAATCAGCGTGTATTCTTATAAATGATTAACTCACTACTTCACCCCAAATTTACAAAAAAAGTCACTCCCCAAATATTTCCCATCCGTTTCTGTTTTCATGTTTATCATATTACACCTACACCCCACAACCTTTGAAGACCTCTTTGATAGTAACTTTTAGTCCTTACGCTTAGCGGTGAAGGTTTGATCCTTTATCAAGCCTATGGTAATTTATATGCTATGACAGGTAATGAGTGTTAAATTTTCCTAGTTTCCCATATTGTTATAATTTATTATACACCCGAGAGAAAGAGAGAACCTAAACACTTATTATGAGGTGCTAGTGTATAATTTCTGTGCTTCTAGTTACGAGGTCTAATTGGTTATGCCATGAATAACTTTAAAGAGTAAGTTAAATGCCCTCGATATTGCTATTGTCTAGGTAGAAAAGATTATTTGCTTGGGGACAAGCAAATCCCAAGTGTAGGGGTATTTGATGAGGTGTAATTTTATACACTTTTTCGAGGTCATTTAACCACTATAATCATGCAAAAATGCTTAAAGTATATGCTTAATCGTTTCTTTTTGAATTTTTAGCACTTGAAAAATATTTAGAGGAAATACACGTGACTTGGGCTCTATTTTAGAAAAAATGGGACAAGATTGCAACTTTACACAATGAAGGCTTGATTACCGAAGGTGGAGACGGCGTCAAGATTATTTGGGACGTCGTCTGGATGATCAAGCGACCGCGTCAGAATAATTTGTGATGGCGTCTGGACTGTAGCCGTCATAAAGAAACCCTAGAAGATTCTCGGCGAGACGACGTCAGGATTTATTGCGACGCCATCGCGGTTCCTTTCCTTATAAATACAAACTCGAATTTAGGGTTTTATATAGCATGTTAGGAGTAGAGTTCGGTAGAGAACGATTTGTAGCTGACTTTAGGGGTACTTTAGGGTTTCCCAATGCTTTTGTACCTTCCCTACTTGCTTGTTTCAATATAGTAAAGTTCTTTTATCCTTTAATCTTTTAATATGTCTTATTGTTTGATTGGTTATTGTACTTTACTTATCTTTAACATGCTAGGCTAGATCTCATTAGTGTTGTCTTATGATTGCATGTGAATTGGTATGTAGATCCTAATAATATTGCTTCTTGATTGATGTGTGTTCATGTTTAGACTCTAGAGCCCTAGTTACTTAAGTGTATCGAAGATCTAAAGCGGCATGATTTTGTAGAAAGGATTTCATCGGTAATAGTCTTCATACTACCTTACCCATCTATGGATGATCCCATTTAAGTATTTTAATGCACGTCTATCTCTCTAGGGGCCTTGTAACAGTCTTCATCCTACCTTACTTGTGCGTTTCCATAGCAAGGTATCACGTAGACAGTGTTTTTGTGTAATTCGTCATGCTTTTCGGAAATACTTACACATATATCACAAGTGTGACAAGGCAATAGAGTTAGGAGAAGCGTACTAAGGATCATGCATGATTAAGTAAATACTTCTCTTTTATCATACGAATTCTCCACATTATATTAGTTTAATTATTAGATAATTAGTTAAAACAAACCCCCTTCAAACCCGAGATTTAAATTGCTTTCATAAAATATAAAAATACAAAAATATTCTTCTTTCGACCTGTAGACCTTAGTTACATTTCGTTCGAACCTTTACACGCTATTCCCTTAGATAACGATAACAACCCTCGTGTCTTGCTTATACTACACTACAACGGTTAGGTACACTGCCTAGGGAGTTGTAACACTTATTGGGGGTTTCACAACCCTCATCAATTACACTAAACTAAAAATACCAATAAAAAAGAACTAAACAAACTAACTCCTCGGCAGCGGCGCCAAAAGCTTGATGTGTCGTTGTGCGTAGGTAATTTTATATTCAAGTTTTATTATTTATATTTTACCGATTTTACCTATTAACAAACACTAACGAGCAGTTTACCCGATCAGTTGTAGGTTCATTGGTAAGTAGGGTGTCGATCACTAAGAGCGGGTGTTAATACTTAAGTCTATCAGTATTTTAGTTATCTAAGTTAGTTCTAACCTATTCTATGTTAAATCTAAGTTAAACCTAAACTAACGCAAAAAGGGGGTTTTTTCAGCCTGAGAGACTAGCACGAGTTTTGGTTTACTTAAACTAAGAGGATGGCGATTAACACACACAAGTTGATAGACAGAAGATAAAAAAATGGTCGAGCCTAATGTAAGGAAAACGTATTAACCATGTTTAATCAAAAAAATGCAGGTTTTATTTATAAGTGAAATGATTGTCTTATGTCGTTGGTGACATATCATTCCTAGGTTTAGACGGTACTTCTTCCTAAACCCTAGACTTGGCAATTCTGTCACAATTAACCAAATCCGCATAAAGCATTCGTAGTTTATTATAATCTATCTTAGGAGACAATAATGGTGATCTTATCAAATCCTAGCTCAACAAGACTTTACTAACTTACTGCTTAACGACTCATTATATACTAGTAGTCCACTGTCCAGATCTTTACCCAAGGAATCAGAACGTTATTTGTTAGTCCTGGGTCACCTGCTAGTCTAACTATTCACTAAACCAAGGGCAAAGACAGGTCAATATTTGTCATCCTATTAATCTAGATATATAAATTGATTATATGGAGAGCCATCCTGGACTCTAGCTAACGCTCTATTTGTATTCCTAGATCCAGTTGAATGATAGGTCGCATACTTAAGAACGTAAACGTGTATAAATTGATAAACATAAAACAACTCACAACGTATAAGCATGCAATCTTAAATAAACAAACTAAACATTAAATTATCTTAAACTTAGCTAATACCTAAAGGTATTAGCCGATAGCCATTGTAACTATACAAATGTCACAGATGAACGATTAAGGTAAACTAAACAATAATGAACGATACCAAAAACAGAACGCGTATTTAGATTATAGAAATTACAAGGGTTTTCCTATGAATTGAAGTGCTTTGCAAGACCTACTTGGCTTATCTTCTCTTCTAAAAATCGAACTTGGTGGTTAATGCCTCTCTCTCTGATTTTATGCCCTCTTTAAATTCGTATTAGGGTTCGGTATTTACAGAATCTGGAATTCAGTCGATACGTCGTATTAAATGGGTTTAATACGGCGTATTGGGGTTTCTTGGCATGAGCTCCACGATTATTATATTCTAGAATATTCCATGACTTGTACTTTGAATACGGTGTATGGCTTTCTTCTAGATACGGTGTATAGATCTTCCCTTCGTGGATGCTGAGTGAAGTTTAGGGCTTGGATACGCCATATCTTCCTTGATGGATACGGAGTGTAGGTTGTTAGAATCAGTTCTCTTCATTATTTCTTCATTTAAGCTCCAAAATGTGTGCCTTTTGATTAACTTTCACTCTTTGCTTGATAATTACTGCAAATCATAACTATAAGCGATTAAGTACCAATTTATGCACAAATAATATAAAACGAGCAATTTAGCTAGGATAAATGATGCTATAAAATAGATGTTATTTGATGTCATCAACAATCTAAATAAACAAAACAAACATTAAATTTTCATAAACATTGCTAATACCTAAAGGTATTAGCCAATAGCCATTGTAACTATACAAATGTCATAGATGAACGATTAAAGTAAAATAAACGATAATAAAATCGAACGATACTAAAAACAAAACGCGTATTTAGAGTATAGAAATTACAAGGGTTTTCCTATGGATTGAAGTGCTTTGCAGGACCTTCTTGGCTTCTCTTCTCTTTTGAAAATCGAACTTGGTAGTTAATGCCTCTTTCTTAGTATTTGGTCTTTATATCGCACTCCTAAAATTCGTATTAGGGTTTGGTATTTATAGAGTCTGGAATTTAGTCGATACACCGTATTGAAAAGGTTTAATACGGCGTATTAGGGTTACTTGGTGTGGGCTCCACGATTATTATTTTCCAGAATATTCCATGACTTGTACTTTAATACGACGTATGGCTTCTTCTGGATACGGCGTATAGATCTTCTTTTCGTGGATGCTGAGTGAAGTTTAGGGCACAGATACGCCGTATCTTCCTTGATGGATACGGCGTATAGGTTGTCAGAATTAGTGCTCTTCATGATTTCTTCGTTTAAGCTCCATAATGCGTGCCTTTCGATTAACTTTCACTCTTTGCTCGATAATTACTGCAAATCATAAATATAAGCGATTAAGTACCAATTTATGCATAAATAACATAAAATGAGAAATTTAGCTGGGATAAATGATGCTATAAAATAGATGTTATTTGATGTCATCAGTCATACTCTTTGAGCATCCACTGTCTAGGTACCAAATGGGCTCCCTGATGTGTCTCTTCATAAATAATAAACTTGGTTAGTTTTGCTTGTGAACCCACTTCTTAGTTGGCTCTCCGACTTTAGTAGCCTGAATTTTATCACCTCTCTTAAAATGCTCAAATTCATTATGGTCAGTGGCTGAGTGCACCTTACTTCCACAAGTAGTGCAACTCACACCAATAGAGGACTCATTGGACTGAGAGGACTCAGCTAGTACTCCTTCATTGACATGAATGACATGATTGTACCCTGAGGTAAAATGGTCATAACTTCTACATATTTCACACTCAGGGTAATTTCTATAATCATCAGGATGATGGTCGTTAAAGCCACAATGAGTGCATGGTGGGTAAGGCTTTGCCTTAGATTTCAGGATCTGTTTAGAAGGTGAAGCATACTGATAAGGCCGTGCCTTGTAGTTTTTACTACTTTTTAGTGATGCAACATATATGTCATGATCTAAGGTCTTATGATCCTAACTTTTGCATTTCTTGCAATAGAGAATCCTATAACAATCATCAGTTGAATGATTGGTATAATGATACAGTTCACATTTTAGCTTAGGTTTCTGAAGGGGTTTTAGTCTGACTGGTTTGGATGAGTCAGTGTTCTTGCCATTTGGTTTAGAATCCTAACTCAGTTTGGATGCGTTGACTGACTTAGATGATTCAGGCTATGGATCCACATATTTAGATTCCTGAATCTTCTGAGTGGAGTTAATCTTCTCATCCATTAACATTTGAACCAGTTTGGCCAGTTCATCAATCTTAGATTCTTGATCATTGATCTTGACTTCAGCAGGAACTAAAGAAGTGATTGGTTCAGTATCACAAACAGTGACAGTTTTTGAAACATTCTTACTTAAAGATTCTTGTGTTTCAAGATTTGTATGTTTCATGACACCCAAACCAGGTCTCTCCCTTGGAGAGTGATCTTGGTAATTCAATGTCATTACCTCAGAGCTTGGAGAAGCTCCCTAGAGATTAGTAGAGGTAATGGAGTTTGGGTTCTTATCCTGACTCTTTGGAAGACTCAAGATCTATGGATGCCTTAGTGAGTTTTAGACACTCATTTATAGCTTGACTTTCAGATAGTAGAATTCTTCAAGTGTTAAAGTTAGGAAGTTTGCTGTCAGGGTTGTGTCTCTCAACCAAGTCTTTGAATTTTGAGACCATTTCATGGTCATAATCTAGGGAGGCAAGTATGAAATGGTTTTCTTTAACATCATTTTTGGATGATCATTCAGTGAGCCGTTCACCACCAAGAATTTTCTTCTTTTGGTTTGGTATTTGCTCACTAATGCATTGACTTACTTTGTTTGAGCTATTTAGCCATTTTTCATTGACCTTTTTTTCTTCTTTTAGTTGATCTTGAAGAGCATGATTTAATTTTGTAAGTTTAGTGTTTTGAATTTAAAAAGTGACAGCTTCAAGCTTTGCTTGTTTTAAGGCAAGTACATCTCTACACTTATTTAATTCAAAAATAATTTTATTATGTTTTGATAACAAGTTTAATCTCTGCTCTTTAACATACTTGAGGTCAATGTTTATATATTTGAGATAAGTCTGCCAATCAGAGTCCTCATCCATAGAAAGAAGAATATTTACCTTTTTCATGGTGATGTCGATCCATTCACCATTACGAGCATGATTCTTTCCCACATAGAGTTCATCAGCAGCTAGAGCCATTAGTACATTGACTTGTGTCATCTCCTCATCATCAACTACTTCTTCCTCATCCCAATCAAACGTTTCAGCAACTAAACCTTTGTTCTTTGACTGAAACAGCTTTGGAGACTGAGAAGTAGAGGGACTAGCCTCAAGGAGTGCAAGCTTGGCTTTCATCTTCTTGTATTCAGCCTTATAATCCTTTTGAACTTTTGGTTCATTTTGACTACTCTGAGCATGTTTTGAAGACTAAATAAGTTTTAAAGTAAACTTGGGTTGAAAACCTTTTGACATTCAAGAGGAGTTTGACCCTTGAGATTTATAGGAGGGTACAGACATTTTAGAAAAACAATCTCTTGCAAAATGACCTTTGTTGCTACATTTGTAACACTGAGTGTTTTCATTTGCTTTTAGACTCGAAAAAATTGTTTTTCCTTTTGATAAAACATTTTGAATTTGCCAAAAGGGCCCTCTTATGAAATTCTAGCTCTAAGTCTCTAAGATACTCCTCAATAGATCTCTTATCAGCTTCATCATCAGAATTCTCTTGGAAATCTTGGACAATACTATTAGAAAAGAAAGCAATTGATATAGGAGAGTCTGAGGGTGTAGTAATTAGGGCCTTCTTAGCCTTAGGGAATATCTTAGACATTAGGTTTTCCTCATAGACAAACCTCCATAGATATCAGCAAGGTCAAGGGTCTTAGTGTGATTGGCATTTCTAAGTCCTTGAGAGAAGCTAAGCCACTTCTCAGGGAGACTGTTCACGAAACCCATATTGATTTCATGTTTAGACAGTGTCACACCATCATTGGTAAGCTCATTGAGCATGGTCTTGTATCGGGTGTAGGTTTGCAAGAGACTCTTAAAGGGTTTAGCTCTGAAAGTTTGATACTCAAGTTTCAGATCCATGATCCTGTTTTCCTTGGTGTTAGAGGGACCTTCAAAGCTATGTACCAAGTTAGTCCATGTATATTAATCCGGTTAAGAGCTTATGGGAGAAAAAGCAACAAGTTACATATATGAGCTCTTAAGATTTCCAAATAATCTTTGTTTAGCATCCTACTCATACTTAACTCTATCATTTTTCGTTCTTCGCGAATTAGCGAACGCTTAGCCTAAAAGTTAAGGAACAAGCTAGAGCTCAACACGCTCGATCGGGTCAAAATTTACTCTTATTCTTACCCAGCAAGAAAGTCAAAATTGTGACAAAAACACTTATTTTATTTTTTATATTTTTCTACAAATAAAAAATTTAAAATTTTTGAATTTTTTTTGCTATTTTTGTGGGAAAACGGGGTACGTGAGAACAAAACAATAAGTAGGTAACATCAAATCGATAGATTCCCTCCCCAAACTAAAACGAAACATTGTCCTCAATGTTTAAGGCGGGTCTCTACGCAAATCTAAGCCGTTTATTAATTATGCAAAGATAAACGTGAATCGATAAGATGAAAGGATATCGGATTTCCCCAAACTAATTGCAAACAAAGGCTAGGAAGCTCGAGTGGACCGGGACAAAACACCGAACACGAGAGTCTTCAGAAAAGTTGGGTCTATCCTGCAAACAATCACAAGTACAAACAACAAACACAAAGAACGGAAGAGTACAAGCCTCCTCACACACATTAGAAACTAGAAAGAAAAATAGAAAATGGATAAGCATGGGGTGCCTCCCACGAAGCGCTTTGTTTTTGGTAACCGAGTCACATAGCTTGACTCGATCCCTGAATTCATTTGTCCTTAGGGAGAGCAATAATTAGAATAAGGAATTTCCATTGAAAAAACCACCGGTTCTAGATAAGAAAAATGAAACATGAAAATGCCGGGGTCAAAAACGAGATCCTCACTCCTGAGAGAAAGATTAACAGGAGAATCCTCGGAGTAGGTAAAAAATAGAAGAAAAGTCCAAATGACAAATGTAAAGGAATTTACATCTTCAACATTTAAGGATAAAACAATTTCCCCTTGGTTAAAATCTTCATCATTCATGGCCGTATCGGGCTCAAGGCGAATCTTAACATCTGGTGGTTCTGGAGGAGGACGAGGAGATGACGGGTTGTCTTGATGATCAAGGTTATGTGACTCATGTTCGAGAAGTAAAGTAGAATTATCTTCATCTTCGAAATCATCATTCTCAACACCTGGTGGAATTAAATCATCTGGAACGAGGAATATATCAATCTCTTCTTGAACGGGGTCACTATCCTCAACGGGGATAAGAGATACGGGAAGAGACTCGATAATTGAACTTGGATTAGCATGAACATTTTCCTGTGACCGGGAAGTTGAAATCTCACAAAGCAAAGTCATACGACTAAGATATTCCTCATGTTCTCTAGCAATCCTCAAAGGAAGTGCAATAAGTTCACCGGCGAACTCATGGTGAAGAGGATCACTCCATGGAGAAAAAGTAATTGAAGATTCATTTTGTTCTGGTTCATGATCGGAAATCATTTCGGGAGCAAGATTATGGGTGGTATCATCACTAAGAAGATTCTCAAGAAAAATTACTTCTCCTTCTGAATCGAAATAACCTTCCTCAAAATTAGAAGAAACTTCCATGGCTAGAAAAGTATCGATCTCATCAACTTCGTCTTCTGGATCAAAACACTCAACCTTATCGGTTAAAGGTGTGTTAAGTAAAACTGGCTCATCGGAATTTGAAATGTTGGAGTTCTTATTTTTGACATCTTCATCTTTTTCGTTAAAGAGAGGATTTTCGTTACTGGAGTTGAAGTCATAATCAAATTCGAAAAGAGGGTTTGAATAAACTTGAAAATTTTCTTTTTGAACACCTTTTTTAAGAAGAGTGAGTTCATCGGCGAACTCCTCAAGATTATCACTAGTCTTCACCGGAGAAAAACTTGGAGGAAGAGCATCGGAATGATTAGTGGTACTGCCACTAAATGGCTCATCTTTCAAAAAATCAATGATAGAAATAGCATGACCAAACTGCTTATTCTTGCTTTTCTTAGATTTTTCAGCATAAAAGACAAGTTAATCACTTCCTACTCTTAAAGTTAATTTTTCCTCGTATAAATCAATAAGAGCTTTTACAGTACGAAGGAAAGGTAATTTAGCTTTTGATGATGTGGCTTTTGTGAAAGAACTTGGACACTTTAATTTATTCTCCATATCTCAGATATGTGATAAAAAGTTAAATGTACTTTTTACTAAAAAAGAGTGTTTTGTGGTGTCCTCTGACTTCAAGATGCCTGATGAAAATCAGGTTCTTCTTAAAGTTCCTAGGCAACACAACATGTATACTTTTGATATGAAAAATGTTGATTCTTCAAAAGGATACACCTGTTTATTAGCAAAAGCCTCATCTAATGAAGCTAAATTGTGGCACAGGAGGTTAGGTCACCTTAATTTCAAAAACTTAAATAAACTTGTAAAGGATAATCTAGTTAGAGGGTTACCTTCCACAGAAGAATTTTCATAAAATGACCACAATTGGTGTGCTTGTCAGAAGGGAAAGCAAACACATGGCTCCTGTAAGGTCAGATTGATAGTATGTGACCCACCCATTACATACCTTGCATATGGATTTTCATTTTGCGAACAACTTCTGTTAGTGATGTTTCTACCTGGCAAGTTACTGTCTAGTGATTACTGATGACTGTTCAAGGTTTTGTTGGGTTTTCTTTCTAGCCAAAAAGGATGAGACTAGTGGCATCCTTAAGACTTTTATAAGACAGATAGAAAACCAACTTAATCACAAAGTAAAAATCATTAGATCAGATAATGGGACAGAATTTAAAAACAGGGTTATGCTTGAGTTCTGTGGGGAAAAGGGTATAAAACAGGAGTTTAGTAATGCAAAAATCCTAACAAAATAGGGTTTCTGAGAGAATTGAATAGGACCTAATAGAGGCTGCTAGGACCTATGCTAGCTGACTCCCACTTACCTACCACTTTTTGGGCAGAAGCAGTTAATACTGCTTGCTATACCTTCAACAGGGTAAGAGTGACCAAGCCTCAAAACAAAACTCCTTATGAGCTTTTGTTTGGCCACAAACCAATCCTTAGCTACATAAGACCATTTGGGTGCCATGTTACAATTCTCAATACTCTTAGCCCATTGGAAAGTTTGATGGAATATTCTGATGAGGGTTTTCTTGTTGGTTACTCTGTAAATAGTAAAGCCTTTAGGGTTTATAACTTTAGTCACCAAAGTGTTGATAGTTAAACCTTCATGTCAACTTTCTTGAGGAAAAACCCAATGTACAGGGAATAGGCCATAGGTGGATGTTTGACTTAGACTATCTTACAGACTCTATGAACTATATACCTGTCTCTTTGCAAAATCAAGCTACCCTGGCAGGTTCAAAGGAAGTCAGTGATATTGGATGTGCAAACTGAGGAGGACTGCAGTACCTAATGGTTGGTTTCTTCTTCATCTCTTTATGAAAAGATTGCTACAAGAAGACTCACTCCCCAAGGCAGCCAGCTTCTACACCAAGATGCTCCAAGTCTGCTGATGACATCTATGACTTTAGAAAGGAATTGACTGCTCATTGTTTTGAAGCTCTTAGGACCATGTACCTACAACAGTACCATAACCTGTACTAATTCCTGTTAATACTGGTAGTATTAACCTTAATACTGCTTTTGAGGAGGTTAATACTGACAATACTGAAGCTATCTCTCCTAGTGCTGATCATGAAGAAGAGGTCTTCTCTGATGCAGATGATGTGAATTGACCTGAACTTAAGGATTTATGATAAATCAAGTGAAGGTATTTTTTGAAAGGATGTAGGCTGATGTGTTTGATGCGTTTATTTTATGATTCCAAACATATCTACCAGATGAGGTGATGTTTTCATACAAATCCCACTTAAGGTTTCACAATGCCTCATTCAAAGTTCAAATCCTTGGAGATCTCCAATACAACCTGTTCAGACTAGAAGCTCTCTCAAGAAAATCACTGAGGCTTATGCTTAGTGAGAGTTACATCTAAGGACACCAAAGAAGCATCATGAAAGATCAAAACCAACTCTGTCTTTTTGTGCTTGCTTTTTTTATCTCAATTTGAGAACCAAGGAAAGTCCAGAAGGCCTTGAAGATGGAAGCTGGGTTGAAGCGTATGCAAGAGAGAAGAACTGTTGCAGTTCAAGCTTCAACAAGTATGGGTTTTGGTTGATTTACCCAATGGTGCTAAGGTGATAGGTACTAAATGGGTTTACAGAAACAAGAAGGATGAGAGAGGAGTAGTTGTCAGAAACAAAGCACGGCTAGTGGCTCAAGGTCATAGACAAGAAGAAGGGATTGACTATGATGAGGTTTTTGCACCTGTAGCAAGAATTGAAGCTATCAGGTTGTTTTTGGCCTTTGCCTCATTTATGGGGTTCATAGTCTATCAAATGGATGTTAAAAGTGCTTTTCTGTATGGCACTATTGATGAAGAGGTCTATGTCTCACAACCTCCTGGTTTTGTTGATCCTGATCATCCTACAAAGGTTTATAAGGTGGTCAAAGCTTTGTATGGATTGCACCAAGCCCCTAGAGCTTGGTATGCTACTTTGTCAACATTCCTAGAGAAGCATGGATACAAGAGGGGCACCATTGACAAGACTTTATTCATTAGAAGAAACAAAAAGGATATCATGTTGGTTCAAGTGTATGTTGATGATATCATTTTTGGGTCTACCAACAAGTCTTGGTGTGATGAGTTTGAAGCTTTGATGCAAAGCAGATTTCAAATGAGTTCCATGGGTGAACTTACATTCTTTTTAGGTCTACAAGTCAAGCAGAACAAGGAAGGCATCTTCATATCTCAAGACAAGTATGTAGCTGAGATACTCAAGAAATTTGATCTTGTGAATGTCAAAGCTGCCATCACTCCCATGGAGACCAAGTTGCCTTTGACAAAGGATGAGGAAGCTTTTGATGTAGATGTACACTTGTACAGATCTATGATAGGTTCCCTCATGTACTTAACTGCTTCTAGACCTGATATTATGTATGCAGTATGTGTTTGTTCACGTTTTCAGGTAACTCCAAAGACTTCTCATCTCAATGCTGTCAAGAGGATTTTCAAGTACCTCAAGGGCAAACCAAACTTGGGATTATGGTATCCTAGGGAATCACCCCTTGATTTGGAAGCATTCTCTGACAGTGACTATGGTGGTTCCAACCTTGACAGGAAATCCACAACAGGTGGTTGTCAATTTCTTGGTCAAAGACTTATCTCATGGCAATGTAAGAAACAGACTATTGTAGCCACTTCAACAACTGAAGCTGAATATGTAGCTGCTGCAAACTGCTGTGGACAAGTGTTATGGGTTCAAAATCAATTGTTGGACTATGGTTTCAACTTCATGAATACCAAAATCCACATTGATAATGAAAGCACAATCTGCATTGTGAAGAACCCAGTCTATCATTCCAAGACCAAACACATTGAGATTCGTCACCACTTCATCAGAGATTGTTATGAGAAGAAGCTCATAAGTGTGGAGAAAATTCACACAGACTTAAATGTAGCTGACTTGTTGACCAAACCATTTGATGGACCACGGTTTCATTACTTGGTGGTTAGCATTGGTATGATCAACCCATAGCAACATTTAAGGGGAGGTTTAGTTGTAATAGTTTGTTAATTATGGTAGTTAAGTAATCTTAATTCTGTTAGTTAGTAACTTTTAATTCTGGTAGTTACGTAGAGTTAATCCTGGTAGGTTAATACTGGTAGTTAAGTAGAGTTAATACAGGTAGTTAAGCCTTTCATTTGTTAATTCTGGTTGAAAAAGGGTTAATTCGGGTTGACTCTAAATTAATTCTGTTTGACCACATTAAGTCTGGTAGTGTAAATTGTTAATACTGGTAGGTTTATTGTTAATGCTGGTTGCGGGAAAATTGACTTTTTCTGCTTAAGTACTGTTTAAATGTAACCGTTAGAGATTTTTACGGCGCAATAGTAGTCCGCCAGAGTAGCTATATATAGATAAAGTTTGATTTCTCTTTCATACTTTTCTTTTATTGCTATCTCCTTTTCTAAAAAATTACCTCTCTAACAAAAATAGTCAAGCGTTCTGCTACCAGCATCTACATTTTAATTCACAATAAAACCTAAGTACTTAATACGGGTGTCACATGGCTCAATTGAATTATTGTGACAAACACAATCAAGTAGGGTTTTTGCGCAAGCCTAACGAGAGTGCAGGGTTTGCTGAGATAGTGGACTTTCTTCGAGGTTCCAACCTCAGGTATGCTTTGACAGCTAATCCAACTATCTATGATTCTCTTGTGAAACAATTTTGGCAGAGTGCTGTTGCAAGTACTAGAGAAGATGGGTCTCTAGAAATTAGTGCAACAGTTGATACCAAAAGGTACATAATCTCTGAGATGTGCGAGAGCGAGAGAGAGAGGATACTGGGGGGAGGGGGGGGGGTGGGGGGGTTTCATTATGTAGACACACAAAAGTCTTGATTTAAATATTTGATGGAGAAACATAGATTTAGTTTGAGTAATATATAGTATAATATAATAGTTAAAATAAAAAAAATATGTTTAATAATATAATGTTACAGATAATAATTATAATATAAAAAATGGAGATAAAGTATATATTTGAAAAAAATAAAGTCGAATCATATTATATATTATCAGTTCATAAAAAATAATTAGTAATATAATAGTAAATTGAGGGAGTCTATATCGAGAGTATTTTTCTATGTAGTGTGGTAGTTGGTGCGAGTCTCGGAGAAAAAAGTAGGCACTAAATTTATGGGAGAAAATGAGTGATAATGCGTGTTTAAATAAAATATCATCTACGAATAAATTAATACAACTTATACCAATGTATTCGAGGTCAAAAAAAACGAAACTATGACTAAATCTAGTATTGTTAGAGCTTCTGCTTAGCTTAATTCAAACTTTCGCTTGGCTTACTGCTACACTTCTAATGTAATGCTGCTGCACCTGCTAAGCTTCTGCGTGATAGCATGTTGACACGGAAAGGCTTAGCTGATTAATTAAGCTATGCACTGCCTTTTTGCTGCCTAGCTGCTAGCTACTATGCTAGCTGGCTATCTTAGCGATGCCACCCCATGCCGCTTGAGCTCTGCTGCTTAGCTGCTAACTAATTGCTGGCAGTAGCTGTTCTACTGCATTTAGTAGCTGCTTGCTTGCCCCTTTGCTAGCTTGAGAAAGACTTAGAGCATTATCACTGATTTGCTGGGCTGCCTATTTTAGCTCTGCTATAATATTGCTATTTGCTCCTGCTTGCTGCTTAGCTGGCTGCTACTGTTGCGTTGATCTAGCTGGCAAATTGCTGTGGACAAGTGTTGTGGGTTCAAAATCAATTGTTGGACTATGGTTTCAACTTCATGAAAACCAAAAATCCACCTTATAATGAAGCACAATCTGCATTGTGAAGAATCCAGTCTAACATTCTAAGACCAAACACATTGAAGATCGACACCACTTCCATCGGAGATTGTTATGAGAAGAAGCTCATAAGTGTGGAGAAAATTCACACCGACTTAAATGTAGCTGACTTGTTGACCAAACCATTTGATGGACCACGGTTTAATTACTTGGTGGTTAGCATTGGTATGATCAACCCATAGCAACATTTAAGGGGAGGCTTAGATGTATAGTTTGTTAATTCTGGTAGCTAAGTAATATTAATACTGTTAGTTAGTAATTTTTAATCCTGGTATTTAAGTTAGGTGTCATATTAACACTGGCAGGTTAATACTGGTAGTGTGTCACATTAATACTGTTAGGTTAATACTGGTAGTTAAGTAGAGTTAATTCGGGTAGTTCGCTTTTCCTTAATTCTGTCTATACAAATTTTTGCAATATGTTTTTCTTTGTTTTAGTCAAATTTTTGCAGGCATAGCTTGGATGCAAAGGAGGAGTGTGTTAATTCTGGTTGAAAAAGAATTAATTCGGGTTGACTCTAAATTAATTCTGTTTGACCAAATTAAGTCTGGTAGTGTAAATTGTTAATACTGGTAGTTCATTGTTAATGCTGGTTGCGGGAAAATTGACTTTTTCTGTTTTATCACTGTTTAAATGTTACCGTTGGAGATTTTTACGACGCAATAGTCGCACAACAGAGTAGCTATATATAGATAAAGTTTGATTTCTCTTTCATACTTATCTTTTTATTGCTATCTTTTCTTTTGCAAAGTAAATTTTTTTATAACAAAATAGTCAAGAGTTCTGTTACCAGCATCTACAATTTCACTTGCATCAAAACCCACGTATTTCAATACGATCGTCACATGGCTCAATTAAAGTATTGTGACAAACACAATCAAGTGGGGTTTTTGCGCAAACCTGACGAGAGTACAGGGTTTGCTGAGATAGTGGACTTTCTTCGAGGTTCAAACCTCAGGTATGCTTTAACTGCTAATCCACCTATCTATGATTCTCTAGTTAAACAATTTTGGCAGAGTGCTATCACCACTTCTAACACCGATGGGTCTCTAGAAATAAGGGCAACAATTGATACCATAAGATACACAATCTCTGAGGCGTCAATTAGGGATTCACTTCAATTAGATGACGCCACAGGAATAACAATGTTGCCAAATGCTGACCTTTTTGAGGGTATGGGGCAAATTGGGTATCCTACTGATGGAACCTTTACCTTTTGGAAAAGTTTCTTCACACCCCAATGGCGTTTTTTAGTCCACCATCTTTTACACTGTATAAGCTCTAAAAGTGGTGGATGGGATCAATTTGGTAGCAATATTGCTACTGCTTTGATCTGTCTATCCTCTGGTAGAGCTTATAACTTTTCTAAGCTTATTTTTGATGGTATGGTGGCAAATTTGAAGAGCAAGACAAAGTTTTTAATGTATCCCCGTTTTCTGCAAATGATTTTGAATATTCAAACAGAAAACAAAACCCTTTATATAGCTATGAGCCTGACCAAAAAGATCTTTGGGAATATGAAAAGGGGTTTTAGGGGGGCACCAAGACCTTTATTGCCTTCTATGTTGCCTGTTGCTACTAACCCTAATGCAGGACAAGAACATGCTGCTATGGCTCACTCCCAACCCTCTACACCAACACCTCCACCTATTCCTACACCAACACCACCACCTATTCCTACACCAACACCACCACCTATTCCTACACCAACACCACCACCTATTTCTACACCAACACCACCACCACCTGAGACTGAACCTACAACAGATGAGCACATCTATGAGGAGCAATCTCCTGTCCACCATCACTTCTCACCCTCACAAGCACAGGCTCCAAGTCACATGTCTATGGATGATTTGCTTCAAGCAGTTCCTAAGTTGATTTCAAGGATTGATAGCCTGGAAATGGATCTCAAACAAACAAAGTTAACCATGGGAAATGCAATAGTGAAGCTAGTCAAGAAGGTGAAGAAATTGGAAGGGTTTATGCAAAGGAGGAATTTGGTTTTGACAGATTCAGAGGAAGAAGAACCTGAGGCTCAAGGGAGGAAAATTCAAAATGATCCTCAAGATTCTTCAGTACAAGGACTGGTTACTCCTCCTACAACAAAGGTAAACACTTCAGGGGAGGAACAAGTGGAAGAAATAAGTCCAAACACTCTTGAAGCAGCCAAAACTCTCTCAAAAGTTGCCTCTTTAAAGTCAAGGTCCATTGACAAGGGAAGGAGATACAAGAGAAGAAAAGAGACTAAAGGAAGGAAAGTAGTCTCCAGCTTGGACTTTCAAGAAGAATTTGATACTGGTGCTGAACAGGTTAATACTGCTGGTAAGGAAGTTAATACTGCTAGTGAAATTAATACTGGCAGTATTAAACTTAATACTGGTATTGAGCAAGATAGTACTGTTGGTGAAGATAAAGGACAAAGAGAAGGGAAAGCTCCTATGCTCAGTGAAGAAACTCCAAAGAAGTCAAAGGAACAAATTTTACAAGAAGAAGCTAGCTTTGCAGAAGCAATAAGATTGGATTCCTTACAAAAAGAAGAGAAGGCTAAGCAAATACATTTGGATTCTCTCCTAGCACAAAGAATTGCAGAAGAAGAAGAGTTGACTGAGCAACAGATGAAAAGAAAAGCTCAAGTACAGTTTGAGGCTCAGCATTACACAAATGAAGATTGGGATTTGATTAGAGCAAAACTTGAAGCTAATGCAGAGTTGTCAAAGAACATACTTGGAAGTAAAATTCAAGGAGAAGATTTTGCAAAGAAAATGGTGGATCTTGTGAATCAAAGAAAGAAGTTCTTTGCTGAAGAAAGAGCCAAAGCTAAAAGGAACAAGCCCATGACACAATCACAGCTGAAGACTTATATGATGAACTACTTGAAGAATCAAGGGACATGGAAGTTAACTCAGCTGAGGAAATTAAGTTTTGAAGAAGTCAAGGAGGAGTTTGACAAGCTTGTGAAACAGATTGAATCTTTTGTTCCAATGAGTTTTGAAGCCACTAAAGCAAATTTGAAAAGATTTGGTGAAGAGCTTCAGACTAAGACTCCAAAGAGACTGAAAGAAGAAAAAGATGATGAAGCAAAGGATGTTAAACCAACAAAGATGTCTGGAAAAAGGATAAAACAGATGGCTAGGAAAGGGATGCATACAAGTATTGACTTGGATAATTCTGAAGATTCAGATAAGGTTGGTGAGCAAGAAGAAACTGCAAAAGGTACTGAAACTCCTATTAATCCTGTTCCAGTAGCTATGAAAACACCTAGTGTAGCTACCTATAAGATTATTAAGCAAGGAGAAAAAGGAGTATACCAAATTGTTAGAGAAGATGGAACAGATATAGTATACATTAATTTTGGAGCTATGTTAAAGTCTATATCTAGGGATGACCTTACTGAGTTGTACAGGATAGTAATGAATAGATATGGGTTGGATGGGCCTGAGGATAAGTTAGAGAAGGGATTCTGGAAATGTTTAAGAATTATGTTTGAAGAACCTCTAAGCACAGATTCTATATGGAGTGAGATAGAACAACAAAAGATTGTAAGTTGGAGATACTATGATACTAGTAGGGTACATTGTTTGAACTTAGAATCTATGGATGTTTATTTGTTGTCTGATAGAAAATATCCACTTCCTGCTGAGGTATGTAAAACAATGTTGAAAATGAAGCTTTTGGATGGAAAGATGAATGAAGATTGCTATAGATTGTTGAAAATGATGGAAAAACAAGCAGGCATTAGAAAGTAATGAAATGTGTAGGGTTGAAAGCCTAGGATAGAAGTTGAGAAGGATAACACTTGGTGAAGGTGCTATGCACTAACACAACAAATGGTTATCAGTTCACCATGTCTAACCAACATAAGGACTGGCTAGTCCAAGAGCAAACGGCTCTTGGTAAAGACTTCTCAAATCCGTTCTATGGTTGACAACTTGCAAATAAGTTGTATGGTTTTCAACTCACCATATCTGTTAAAGTGAAGAGTTGGCTAGCCCACAAGTTTATGGCTTGTGGTAAAGGCTGTGGAAAAACCATAACTAGTCCATAAGATTATGGCTTATGGTAAAGACTTGCAAATCCATATTAGATGGTTGACAATTTACCAAAAATTGTATGGTATTCAATGCACCATAGTATTTATACTGAAGCATGGCTATTCCAGAGCAAACAGCTAACTGGTAAAGAGTTATCAAATCCGTTTATAGCTGATGATTTGCTCAAAATCATATGGTTATCCATGTACCATGGTCTTACAAACCTAAACATTGTGGCTAGTCCATAGCAAACGGCTCATGGTAAAGACACAACAAATCCGTTTATGGCTGGTAGTTTGCCAAAAACTATATTTTTGTTGCAGTCAAGATTGGAGTGCTATGAAGACTAGTTGCTGTCAAGATTTGAAGACTTGAAGACATATTCTTTTGAAGACAGAAGTTCAAGACAATCCTCTAAAGCCCAAAGTGAAGCCAAAGTACAAAGAAACTTGAAGTTCATGAATGAAGATCAAGTTAGGGGAGGATTGTTAGGAAAATATTGTAAACAGACTTAATACTGTTAGTATTAAAGTTAAGTCTGTTAGTTATAGTTAGTACTGATAGCTGAATAGTTAGTACTGTTAGTATAGAAGTTAAGTCTGGTAGAGCAAGTTAAGTCTGCCAGCATTAACTTAAGTGTGACAGTATTAAAGTTAATACTGTTTGGTCAGACAGTTAAGTCTGTTTGTAATTATAGTAATAGTTATCAATTAGCGTTAATCTAGGAAGAGATAAGCATTATCTCTTAACGCGTTTAGGGTTCCTTAAGTTTATAAAAGGAACATAGAATAGTATTGTAAACATATGAGTTGATTGAGAATTTACAATCAAATAGTAATAGTAATAGCAAGTTTGATAATTGTTCTTGTGTTCATCTTGGTATAGATATTGATATTCCGCGTCAATATTTATATTCACAAGTATTGTCTCTCATAGTATCTTTGGATTCATTCAAAGGACTATAAGTCGTGTAAGGCTCATTGAGATCCTGTTTATAAGGACCTACAATTACAATGAAATTTGGTAAAGAGAAAAGAAATTACGAGTTGCAGTTACATCTTGAGCCACATGAGCAGCTTGAGCCACAGTTGCACTTTCCACTTGAGCAATACATGTTTTCTAAGCTTTTGGTGTTGATTTAAGAAATATGATAGTTGTTTAGATTGAGTACTTTAAAGCTTGGTGATTTAATTGTGTGATTATTGGGTGCTATTTATAGAACAATGCAGTGATTTGCACTGTACACGTGTATGTATTAGGGAATAAATGGGCTCAAGCTCGGTTTGTGGGCTTGTGGTCCGCTAAGGTTTATCTTTTATAATCTCTATATATTGTGATGAATAATATAAAATATCCCATAGGGTTTCATTGTCTAACATGGTTTCAGAGCAGGTCTGATCCTCAGACCTAGACCTAGGTGACTAAGTTGAGCCGCCTCTCTAAACCACCCGGTCAAACCCTAATTATATACACCGAACCTTAACCCTCTTCTCAATTATCAAATATCATCTCTAAAAACAAACCTATTTTGCTCGGTTCCAAAACCCAAAGCCATACCTACCATTCCTCACTCTTCAATTCCTTTTTATTTATTTATCAGTAATTAGTTTCGTTGAATCTTTTTGGGTAAAGTTTGGATTATTCAATAATAAAAAAAGAAAAAGATGGAAAGTGGTGGATTTGGTAGCAGAGGAGAAGACACAGACTTCTAATACTTTTTTTGGTGAGAAGCAAAGTGTTGACCTCAACTTATACTACCAATGTTGATTTGAGCGTATCATCATCTATTTTTAGTTTTATAATTAAAAAAAGAAATTGTAGTTTTTTTGCTTTTTATTTTTATTTTTTTACTTTTCATGTGTTGGTAATTTGTGTTAAGGTCACAAGTTCCCTTTAAACGTGCAAGGTCACGGTCGTGCAAGGTCACGAAGTTTAAGTGTCGTGCAAGGTCACACAGTTTAATATCATGCAAGGTCACGATTTCCTTTATTGTTGTACGTGCTTTGGTCACGAGCCAGTTCGTTTTTTTTATTATGTTAATGTTTTGTTTTTCTCTTTTTCTAGTTTATTACTCCAGCCTGAGCTTTCGCGATTTCGCCGCTCGGACTGCGGGGAAGTATTAGGGAATAAATTGGCTCAAGCTCGGTTTGTGGGCTTGTGGTCAGCTAGGGTTTGTCTCTTGTAATCTCTATATATTGTGATAAATAATACAAAATATCCCATAGGGTTTCATTGTCTAACAATATATAGAGATTACAAGAGACAAACCTTAGCGGACCACAAGCCCACAATTAGAGTGACACCATAATAAACCATTTTTTTAGCATATTTTGTTATATACTGAAGTTAGGTTTTATTATAAATAGTTACTATGATTTACATCGCAAGCAAGCAAACCTAAATGATGAACAACTCGAAATCTAAGTGAGCAATTCCTAAGCAAGTGTTCGTTTTAATATAAGATCTTTATCAAATCAATTTCTTGATTCTCTACGAAAATCCATTTTACTTTATTTGTTAAGTTTCGTGGTATACAACACCTTCTTTTCATGCATCCACGTAAGTCTTACTCCGTAGAAAATACAAATTCTATGTGTTGGACCTAAACTTACCACGAGTGGCGTTTTTGAGTTTACGGAGGCCCTGTGCAGAATTCAATTTAATTATAAAAACGTGGCCTAAAACATATGGTAAACAATTTTCTAAAGAGATAAAATGTGAAAAATCATTTTTAGAGTGTCTCTGCTAGCATTTTCACTCCAACTTTTTAAATCAAATACTTGTAGTCACTTTTATAGAATATTTACACATATCATATGTAAATTTTGAGGCCCCTATAATTTGGAGGCCCTGTGCGACAGCACACCTCGTACACCCTCATATACGGCTCTGCCCGCAAACCGAACTTGAGCCAATTTATTCCCTAATAATATGGACCTGATTGGATTTGCGTAAATATTTTGTCTGAGTTTCCTTGCATCACTTTTCTTTCTTGATAAAAAAAATATTCGTATATCGATTATGATAAAGTATTACAATAATTATTGATGTTGGTTAAACAACTCGTCTACTTGCATAAAATAAATACTGTATATACGTTTAGGTCTTTCTTTAGTTAATGACTATGTTTAATTGAATATCTAGGGAATGTTTGGCGAAATGGGCTGAGGCTGGGGCTGGGGTTGGGGCTGGGGCTAGGGCTTATATTATAAGCCGAAATTAAAATTTGTATTTTTGTAAACTTGTTTGACAAATGGGCTGAGGTTGGGGCTTATTATAGCAAAATTACTAAAACGAACATAATTAAATGAGTTTTATGATATATGTTAGATATTTATGTGGGTAAATATGTAATTTATGGTTCATAAGCCCCGGGCTAAAGTTTTTAGCCCCTTTTATGGGGCTGGGGCTTATAGAGGCTTATGATTTCATAAGTCCGCGTGAAACGGGACTTATTTTATAAGCCGACTTATTTTAAAAGCTCAAGCCCCAATAAGCTACTATAAGTCCCTCCCCAAACGCACCCCTAATTGTGTTAATTAATATAGATGATGTTTGAATGAATCAAGTTATAACTCGTCGTGTCATTGTCGTAGACAAATAAATCATAACTTTCAAGACATGTTGGTTTAACTACAGAATTCTATGGTAATTTTTGATGTTGGTTACCAAAAAAAAACAGTTTTCTATAAAATTATTTAATTATTGTAATTTTTTGTTTTTGACGTAGTTGACTATTTTTTATAAAATTATTAAAAAAAAGTTTTATAAAAAGAAAAGGACATAATCGGTTTTTGATTTTTCTAAAATAAGAAAACATGACTAAAAATCTTGAAACAATTATGACAAACAAAAAATACTTCTTAGAATCTTATATAAAAATGACGAATTTTTATGGAGGTTTTGATATATTTAGACTAAATAAAATAACAAAACTGATTTTTTTTTAAATAGTAAAACGTGATTAAAAATATTGAAAATTTTATGACAAAAAGAAAATACTTTTCAGAATTTTATATAAAAAGGATAAATTTTTATGAAGGTTTTTGATATATTTAGAATAAACAAAAACACAAAATCTTTATTAAAAAGAAGTGACAGATTACCTGACTAGCAGGTAAGAAATTCCTAAATTGTACGGTATGATAAGTTAAATACCTTAAATTGAGAAAAAGAAACCAATACCTTTAATTAAAATTGAACCTAAGATTGTTACATTTTTTATGCGATTTGTTGGTTTAACTACAGAATTCTATGTTAATTTTGTTGGGATTTGATAACTAGTTAACTATTAATACTACGAGTACGCAGCGGATGTGGATCAAGTAAGATGCATATGATTAACACACAATAAATAAACAAAAGGGAACATAGAAAACTAACCCTTGAAGTCAACAACAAATGTAATGAAACAAAGTGGATAAATGTCCACCTCTACGGTTGCTCACACAACACGTCAAAAAAGTATGCCAAGATGCTAGTCTTTATTTCACGAACCTCTAAACAACAAGTGTTATATATTCTTGATCTCCAAAACTAAACGAAACCCTTATGAGTGCTTGATTCAATAGATTGGAGGAAAAGGAGAGTAAGCACCGAAACCTTTTAGGTGATTGTTCTATCTCTATCAAAGTCTTGGAGTGTTGGTCTATTTATATGCTTCCAACCCTAGTTGTTGATAAACTAGAAAAGATGTTACACATTCTTTATCACACAATTGAATGGTAAATCGAATGTCAATTCAATGCACTATTTAATGTCAATTCAATGCACTATTAACTGGTAATAGAATGACATTCAACACATTCAACGCACAATTGAATAACAAATTAAATGTCAATTCAATGCACAATTGAATATCAATTGAATGTCAAAATCCCCTCATAGAACCTTCATTATGGGCATCCACAAGGTTTGGTTTTGTCATCTTTAGTCTCTCTCTTTTATATTTTAACATTCGACTAGTTGGTTATAAAATATAACGGTAACTAACGATCGTTTAAAATTTATTTCGTGAACCACATTAAACCTTAAATAATAAATATATTAAATGTTTAATAAAACATACTTTTTGTGTCTTAACGTGTGTGCCCCCAATAGGCTCACACATTTCTAGTCGTATTAGTGCTAGTCCAACTACCATAATCCAACAGCTCCCACTTGGGAGTTGGAGTAGCAGACAACCCATATACTAACGACGGAAACGTCTAGCAACACTCACATTCGTTGTTAAAACTAGAAATGTCTGAGATCAAGTTTCAAAAACATTCTCTGTAGCATGGTTATGTATCTCTTGTTATAATCATCCCTTTGTTTAGATACCGTTAAACTATAGATATGGATCCTAACTCATTCCATATAGTTTAACCATTTAGATTCTCATTCTAGAACTTAATACAGATATACCAAATGTAATCAAGAATCATCTTGCATTACTCTTTGGGTGCGGCCACACAATTATCTGATTAATTCTGGAGAGGCGTCAATGGTATCATACTGCACATCAAGTGGAGGAACAAATTCTTTGTTGAATACAAGTGTTGTGAATGCTGCTTCACATCACTTCCAATAATAGCCTTTATAACTACCATTTTCAGGTTAGCGTTTGACTTAGAATTAAAAAGTGATATCCACACATACTAGAACTTGTTTGTATTCTCAAGTCTAAGGATGACTTAACTAACCATTACTTATGACAACGGATCCATAAAGTAATTTTTGAAAGTTGGGGTGTCCAATATGCATCCCTTGTGAATAACATATGAGTTTGACGGGAACCATCCATATATTCAAAGAATATAACCAACACTCACATTTGTTCCTTATGTACAATACTCCCATACTGTTAAACCGCAATGGACAATATAAGAATGATAACCATTCATGGATTAACATGCAAATCTAGGATAACAATATTATATGTATGAATGATCAAATTACCTCGTATCTTTATTCATCAAAAAGTAAAATTATCTTCATCCCAATTATCCAATACTAAAAGCAGATATGCATGAAACTAATAGCAAGTTGAAGTCTAATTTCTCCAACATTCACAACTTTTCTTACAAGACAGCTAAATAGTTAATCTGAGTAAACTTCTGAATACTTGTTCGCAAATTCAAAAATTTGTGAAGAATTTAAAACGCTATAATGAGTGTCGTATGTATATTTGCATACTATTGCAAGAATCATAGTATGGGAAAATTGACAGACCCTTTTATAGGTATTTGTATCACCCACAACTTATCTCAGACAGTCATCTTTACCAGTTTTCTAAAATATAAAAGTATTCTCATTCTATTAATGTAATTATGAAACTATACTCTAATATGAGCAAATCTAGTTAGTAATTAATCATAAAAATGAAATTCTACTTTAACTGGGATTGATTATTCTCTAGCATCGTGTGTACACAAACAACACTATGCCTTAAACAATTCGTAAACTTTTGTTTTAACAATCATCTAAATCACCCTCAATTAGATGTTATTGTTGTCAGTCATCTAAATACTCTCAATTCGATACTATTGTTTGTATATTAGCTCATCTTGCTCTAAGTACAAAAGTACCAACCTGTCTCACATACAATATAAATATATACATGATAATCCGTAGTTAAAAGCACAAGTTTCCATCCATAGTATTAAATTATCTCAATGAACTCTATCATTAAGATTTGCTTCATGATTATTGCATTGTTTTGGACTTAATTTCCGCATTCAATAAACATACATTCCAAGGCCGTTGATTTATTACCTAAATTCCAAAGTGAAGTATTCCTTTACATGTGGAATGATACCTTCAATATGTTACACAACATATGAATTTTAAGGAAAAATATAGTGCTCCCACTTGATGTCAGATGTACTTAGGAGTTATTTAATCAAAAATCATATTGTGATTAAACTTAAGATCTCAGCTCCTAGATGCATGATCTAATCCACACTTGGATTCTTTTATCTTGTATACTTTATAAATATTATTTTAAACTCATAACCTTTTGATTACACACCGTCCTCGCAAAAGTAATCATAAAGGAAAGAGTTATAAAACTTAATTGTCATATTGCAAATATAGACTCATAACCCTTTTGATTACACATCGTCCTCGCAAGGTAATCATTAAGGAAAGAGTTATGATCCTTAATTCGCAATATGTCAGATTCAAGAAAACCTGTACGACAATTAGTTATCTTTATATAATTAATGCGTGTAGAAAAGAAATATTTAATCATAGTCAATTGCTTGAGTAAGATTAAAAACTCTTGTCATCCGTCAAGCATTAATGTGTATACAATTTTGTCCTTATGAGTCTTTCTTCAAAAGAAACTCATTATAACCTTTCAGTTTAACTGTTTGGTAAAAGATCAATCAAGCTCTCAACATTGATTTGTCTTTTTTAAGGACTGCATCTTTTCATTCATAGTTCTAAGATATTTATTAGATCTAAGATGTGATAATTCATCTTATTAGTTAGCAGGTTTATCATGACCCTCTAACTTATATTCCTCTGCATTGATATAGAATATCACTCCATTGATGAGGCATCCTTACGGATTTATAAATGAGAGTTACATTATACTTTGGTTTGACATTTTCATGTTTTTAACCTTAGTATGACATCAGCAAGTGAATTCAGAAGGTTATGTATTTGTTCTTGAATCTTTTCAAGATCTATAGGCCCCACTTACTTTTGTAATAAGAGATACTTCTCTAAATACTAATATTAAAAAGCAACAAAATGTGGTTCTTAATTGGGACAACAAGATACATTTTACAGTTCTCATCTCTAGCTTATTAATAATATGCTTCATTAGATATTAAAATTTTTAGAAATTTAATCAAGACTTAATGGGACTCATCCCTAATCTATAAATAGATAATGTCTTGAATACCTTCTAGGTTGGAACTATATTGGGTGTATCCATGACACACGCAAATTTCTAACCTTGATCGATTTTGGAGGTAGAGCAATTAAAGTTATCTGAAATCAAACAATATGAATACAGTTTGTTTCAACACATTAGACATACCATGACAGTGTGGTATTCTATGAGTATTTTGGAATTGTGAGACTCCATCAGAATTCCTTAGATAACTTAATTCTCTTTGGATCAAATACTTGACAATTGGGTCGAGCCAAATTGAATACAAAGTATTTTAAAACCAAGTGCATGCTATAACGTATATATCTTTGAATAGTACAAAATACCTCATGTTCATGTGTTTCAAGAAAACAGAACATGTCAATTATACGTTATGAGTCTTTGAATAATTCAAGGACCTTATGTTAACTCTATGTTCATGTGTTTCAAGAAAACAGAACATGTCAAGTTATACGTTACAAGTCTCCGAATAATTCAAGGACATCATGTGGTTTAACAAGAAAGACACAACCTTTTTACTAAACTGTACTTACTTTATGTTAGCAGTCATTGATTAATTCAAGGACTTTATAATTACGTCTTAACAAGTAAACATAATTATACTAACTAAAGTAATCATGAACGCAAACTCTTGAGTTCAATGATAATTTCAAGTTAATTTCATACTTCATAATCATGATTATATAATTAACCATAATTATTTTGACTAAAACATGTAGTCAATGTACTGAAGTAGCTTTATAATATATCTTGACACTTAAATGTTATAGGGAAATAAACATCTGTGTGTTTAAGTCCTAGTAGATTATTATTTTTTTATTTTTTTACGCTTGCGGCAAGAGAAACCGATAATTCAATTGTTATATGTTTTTCTTGCACACACTTAGGATTTTCTTCCACTGTGTACCGGGACAACAAATTTAAGGTAGACCAACCAAACGACAAGCGTTCGGATTTGTTCAAATCAACATGATAGTGTCATAGATATTACAAGTAGATTTCAAACCTTAATCTTGAATAAGGAATTGTGGATTATTATTCTATAGATAACGTTTCGGAAAGCAACATCGGAAAGGCAACATGTTATCTTATAAAATAAAATGCAATTTTCCTTAAAAGATGGTCGTTCATATTCGGAAAGTAATGACATTATTTTAAAGCAAGCTTAGAAATAATATGGGTAACTAACAAGGAATTGAATCCTGTAGCTCCCACTGAAATTGACAACCTCACATGAATGTCATTTCTGTTAGAAAACACAAATCTCCCACTGGATTTGTCAACATTGTAAGTGTTACATCACCAGTAGAAAGCAATTAGCGATTAATTTACTTTCCTACTCTCTTAGAATGCCTACAAGTAGCAATGTACTTAGGTATTGTAACAGAGTATAGAAGTTCTATTTTTTCTTATGTAGATGAGGGACTTAGCCATCATGTATTCATTAACTTGAATATTTAGCATGCATTTCCTCCTTAATCTGTCTGTCTAACCACAAGGGTGTTTAGCACTATAAGGAATGAATTGAGTCCAAGAAAATTTACCTAGACGACCTGCTAGCAATTTTCTTTACTCATTGTGGTTAAACTCATACATCGTGACAAGTGCAAGATGTCATTATTCGGTAGCTATAGACACAATGTTCTCTAATTACACAAATATTTTATCTTTCGAAAATTTCAAAACCGGAAAAGAGTAATGAAGATTGAAAGTGTAGTTAAAATATAATTGAAAAAATTCAAATTTATAACCCTATCATATTCTTGTCAATCAATGAGATGAAGATAGGTGTAAGTCTCACTCTTTTAACCCAGAAAAAGAGACTAATTTTGTCTTTAAGAAAAACAAACTCACTTTACGAATTATGTTGCAATAACACAATTAACCAGAACATAGAAAGTTCAATTTAGTATTTTCGATAATTAATTTCTTAAAAGAATTAACTACCCAATTAATTACTAATAAGACTAAGATCCAACTTGACCTCCCACTTATTAACCAGAGGTCTGACCAGTGAGAAAACAAGTAAGGGAACAAGAAGGTAAGCGATCGAGCGTAATCTGCGATTTAAAGCAACTCTTAGATTTATGAGACTTATGACATTAGTAACTCATATAGTAATGTCAAATGCATATTTCATCTCATCTTATGCCTCGGGTCCGAGGTCTGACCAGGTAACTCGATTTAAGTCGACCAAAAGAGAACGTGCGAAAATTGACAAAGGTCTGACCAATGGAAAAAATTCGCCATGGGTTGGAAAGTCCCTGAGGTCTGACCAGAGAAAACAATCCAAATGCACGTGTCCAGTTTTGGCTAGGCGATAACCTTAAAATTTCATATAAGGGTAAAACACATAAAATTTACAAAATATGTGAATAAAAAAATCGTGTTACACGAGCATGCAAAACCCCTTTGTAGCACACGTTAAGAAAACATATGTTAACGTTTTTTGGTATAGACAATATTTATGTCCACTGTTCTCGGTAGCTCCATATTTGGACGCACAAAGAAGCGGAGAACAGTCAGCGCGATCGTATTAAAAACCTGACTTCTTTTGGGGAACCTAACTTCCACCCGCCTTAAACTTCTGTTGTAGTTAGTCCAACAATGGGTGAGTCGTACTTCCAATTGACTAATGATGCTATTGTATGTTAAGAAACCCCTTTTGTTAACATTAGTTTTATAGTTGCCCAATATGGCTGATTAACAAATAGATCAAACCCTATATTGTACTCCTACTAGCGTTCGAAGACATAACTAATTCCAATAATTCCCTCATATGCCGAAGCATGTAGTGGGACGGGATAAGATTAAAGATCAATTCAACCCCATACTGCGCACATAAAAACTAAAATTATACAAGAAATCAAATTTCATAGTTTAATGTCCGTATTAAATTTATTCAAAAACCCCGGGTTCGCAAATAACACATAGCTGGTCACAAGGAGTATGCTTACGTGTGTAATACTAGACATTTTAAATCCAAATTTCTCTATAATTATAGGTCCGTTTTAAGAGTTTCATAAAATCTATTTTGCAAATATTGACTAGACACATGGCATATCACATATAAGCAATTAAAACAGACAGAAAATTGGAGTAAAATGAAGACAAACTCTTGTATAGAAAGCAGTAATCATATAATGCCTCGAGTTCTCAAAAGAGTCTTCCCCAATTGGAGAACCATAAGACTCTCACTAGGTTTTCTGCTAAAGTGCCTAGATCGCCACATCCATCATATAACATGATTGCGTGAGTCTTATAGCCGAGATAAATCAAGAATAGAGTAACATGGCAGCTTAATTAACCTTTAATTTTAATCTATTCTCTTTTTATCAAGTTAATCATTAGTGTTGATTCTAGGTGTTTATTCATAATTTATGGCAAATATTGCATATAATTGCCATAATTTTCCAATAAAATAATAAATAAACAAGATTTCATGCAGCCCTAGCGTGTTTAAATATGTGTGTAACCCATAAAACACCAAACGAGTTGGCTCGTGATGCCACTGTTGGGATTTGATAAACTGTTAACCATTAACAACCACGAGTACGCAGCGGATATTCACAAACCCTGTCGAGCACAAAACAAATTTATGTATTAATACCGGATGCACACTATAGTGATAATCTTGTTGGAATTTAAATAACTATTAACCATGTAACTACCACGAGTACGCAGCGGATATGGATCAAGTAAAGTGCATACGATTAACACACAATAAATAAACAATAAAGGTAAACAAGAAACTAACCCTTGAAGTCAACATCAAATGATTATGAAACAAAGTGGTTAAATTACCACCTCTACGGTTGCTCACACAACACGTCGAACAAGTACGTCTAGATGTTAGTCTAGATCTCTACGAATAAATAAACAAACAACCTTGTCTTGTTGCAGCTTAAAAACAATTCGAATAATATATACATATACATTCGAATCATCAAGAAAGAAAAGATCAGATGGTGGATGCAATTTTTCTTATTGAATAATGCATGCAACAATCTTTAAATGCATACGTGAATGAATGTATACAATCTAACCTTTTACTTTTTGTTTGTGAATAGGACGAATCAAATGAGAAGAGGTATGAGGTGTTTATATAACACATCAACCCTAGTTGTAGATAACTCTAAAACTTTGAAGATAAACTTCAAGTCTTTAAGCTTATCACAACTCTTTCATCTTATCCTAAACATTCATTATTATCACTATAATTTTCACATAAATCCCTTTCTAGAATCCTTCAAAATCTGCCACATTTGGGAGGAGGACAAGGGTTTCCATTTCGACATTATAAGCCCTTCTCTTTATTTTTATTTAACGAATATTTAAAGTTAGTTAAGCGTCTAACGGAAACTAACAACCGTTTAAATATATTTTGTGAAACATATTATATATTTAATAAATATAAACGAGTTATATATATCAAATACATAATAAACGTACTATTCGTGTCTTAACGTGTGTGCCCCCAATAGGCTCACACATTTCTAATCGTATTAGTGCTAGTCCAACTACCATAATCCAACAGCTCCCACTTGGGAGTTGGAGTAGCAGACATCACATATATTAACGACGGAAACGTCTAGCAACACTCGCATTCGTTGTTAAACTAGAAATGTCTGAGATCAAGTTTCAAAAACATTCTCAGTAGCATGGTTATGTATCTCTTGCTATAATCATCCTTTTATTCAGATACCGTTAAACCGTGAATATAGATCCTAACTCATTCCATATAGTTTAACCATTTAGATTCTCGTTATAGAACTGGTAGAAGAGTTATATAGTTAGTTCTGCCAGTACACTTGTTAGTACTGGTAGAAGAGTTAGCATAGTTAGTACTGGTAGTTCATTATATGTTAGTACTGGTTATGTAATAGTTAAGTCTGCTTATGCAGAAGTTAGTTAGAGTTAGAGATATGCATGAGATATCTTAGGAAAGGATATGCATGATCTCTATACGTGTTTTGTAAAGCCCATTAGGGTTTCCTTGGTGTATAAAAGGAACCCTAGTCATAGTTAGATCAACATAGATCAATAGAGATCATCTTAGCAATCATAGTCTTTGTAATCTGTAACCTAGTCAGATTCAAGTTATAATACAAAGTTTTCTTATGTTACTTAATACTGTTCTTCTTAGCATTGTTGATTAGTTTCCGCATAATCAATAGTGTTAAATCAGTGTTTCATTATTGTTGCTTTGGATTTATCTAAAGTAGCAAACCCTTTGCAAGCTAAAGTTTCAAGATCTATTCAGTAAGGGATCCAACAGATTTTCTTACAGGCTCTTTTTAAATGCCCTTTGAGTGTGGGGTGCATTGCTTCTGAGATGGAAGAAATGTTCATGGAGGGTGATGGTTCGTCCCATAGATCGTCCTGGTACTGGATGTACTCTTTAATTCTATTCCATCCCTCTTCTTTAGTGAGGGAACTGAAGCGGAATTGGGTGAATTGGTTGAGCTTCCTGCGATCGGTCTGAGATATGTTATCGTGAAAGATTTGAACTAGGAGCCATTTTTGTATTCCATGATGAGGCACCTGTTTGATTAAGTCCTGGAAGTGGATCCAAGCGCTTTTGATAGGTTCGTCATCCCCTTGTTTGAATCGGAGGATTAAATCTCTAAGGGTCGAGGTACGTCCTACTAGAAAGAAATGGTCAAGGAATCGGGATACGAGCTTGTCCCACATTGTGATTTGAGTGGGTGGTATCCTGTCAAGCCATTCTGCCTTTTTCCCTGTGAGAGAGAAGTGGAAGAATCTTAACCTAGATGTGTCCTTTGTTGCTCCGTCAGCTCGTATGTTATCGACGATACTTAAGTAGTGTTTAATATGGCAGAGAGGGTCCTCGTTTTTCGATTCTTGGAACATGCATGTGCTTTGAATCAGCCGAATGTTGCGTGAGTCGACGATCCTGTTTGTTCGGTGTGATTGGATTTTAGAAACCAGAGGAATTAGGACAAGAATGCTCGTGTAAGGTTTTAGGAGGTGTGGGTGGTTTGGTTCTAGTGTCGTTGGAGGAGGATGCTTCATCATCAAAGAGGTTTCTTCCAGCTATAGAAAGAGATTCGTTTTGATGTGAATGCATGGCGGCTTTCCTAAGCCTTCAGAATTCTCTTTCAGGTTCGTCGAGAGGTTTTGTTAATTTATTAACGGTGCTTCGCGTCATGGTGACAAATTTACGAGACAGATAACACAAAGAAAAGATAGACTACAGGAAAGCTAATGTGCGGGAATTAAAGTCTTAATTGAAAGGATTCAAGCAAGTAGACCTAAGCTAAACTATGATCAAAACTTAACTATTCCCTAGGCGGCGACGCCAAAAACTTGATGTGCGGTTGTCGTAAGACTTCTAGACGAGAAGTTTTACAACTCCCTAAGCAGTGCACCTAATCGCCGTAGTGTAGTATAGGCAAGACTTGGGGTTGTTTATCATTCACTCGAGGAATAGGTTGGGAAGGCTTAATCATGGTCTAACAAAATTTTAAGGGTTGAGAGAAGATTCTTTTGTATTTTTGTATTTTATGAAAAGCAAGTAAATCATATAATTGAGAAAGGTGGTTTGATTTTAGCTATTAAACTAAATATATTCTAAACTAATGGTGATAACAATAAGATAAAAGATTGTGTCTATTTAATCATGTATTACTCCCTAGATTGCTTCTCCTAGTGTTGTTGCCTTGTCACCCTTGTGATGATCTATGTAACTATTTCCTAAAGCATGAACGAATTACACGAACCCGCCATCTACTTAGTATGCCGCTAGAGCAACGCACATGCAAGGTAGTATGAAGACTATTACACGACCCCTAGGATTTTACTAAGCGCATATGAAATACATTAAAAGTGGATCAACCATATTAGGGGGCAAGGTAGTATGAAGACTATTACCCGATGGTATCCTTTCTACACAATCACGTTTCCCTAGACATATCAACAACGATTATTGACAGAAAGCTGGTTTTCTAAAGCTTTTGGAAAAGACATCTTAGTGCTGTTGAAGTTACTGCTGCTAGTTATGAAGTTACTGCTGCTGGTTATAGTTTCTACTGTTGGTGAAGTTCAAAGAAAATATTCTAAGTTATTACTACTGCTAGTTGTAAAGTTACTACTGCTAGTATTAGTTACTACTGTTAGAGTAATATTGATGTTGCTCAAGTTAAGACTGTTTGTTTAAGTTAGTACTACTTATGTGATAAGTATAAGATATTTTTGTAAAAGATACATATAAGTTATTTAGTTAGAAGATCATGATATCTTAGGAATATATTGTAAACCGACTAGGACTCCTTGGTGTATAAAAGGAGGACCTAGGGTATAGAATTTGATATCATCTTTTTTACACAGTCATTTATAGCTTTAAGGTTTTGTATAACCCTAACACTATTAAGAGTGTTCGTTTTATATTAAGGCTGAAAGTTTGGTAAACTGTTTGTCATTGTTCTAACTTTTTTATTGCTTATTCTTCTTAGTATCATAGACTAGATTCCGCATAGTCTTTAATATTCACAATTAAAGTTTATATCATAGTTGTTTTGGATTTATTCAATACAACTTAGCCTTAAACAAGTTCAGCAAGATCTATTAGAAGCTGGGATCAACAAGTGGTATCAGAGAAAGTTTATAAGGGGTCTTGTTGTGCTGGGTTTGGTTTAGTACTACTAGGTTCTTTTGGCAGTTACTACTGTTGGCATTTTGGTTCGTTGATACGGTTAGCTTTATTAAGCAATTTATACTGCTCGAGTATTGTTTAAGTTAGCTACTACTGTAGCATTGGTTTCTACTGCTAGAGTTTTTTTAAGCAGTTTATGCTGCTAGGTTTGTTCCTAGTGGATAATACTACTCGGACTATTTGGTTTATACTGCTAGCATTGTCCGATGTTGGACAACATACGCTTTGGATCTCGGACAAGACTGAACTGCTTCGTTTAAGGGGAAGTTATTGTTTTCTCAGTTTCAGTTTCACTTAAATTGTTTCAAAGGCTTTGGAACTTGGAGTTTTATTGTCAATTGGTTACGGAGACGATTGATTATCACATATTTGAAGTCAAAGTGGAATTTTTCGGATACGTGTTCTTATTATATCTTATAGCAGGAGATAACTTGTTCATTTTATATGGTGTTGACGAAGACTTGCAAAATCTAGCAATGTGTGATTTTTCTTATGATGCTCAATGCTCACATTCGCTATCACTTGAAGGAGTTACGTTATTATGCTCAGTGTCTCATTTTATAGGATAAATGAGGATTTTATCAAGAGCTTGCGGTCTACTTATACTTTTCTCAGCAGTATGAGTTCGGCGTCATGTGAATAGTACAAGACATAAGACACAAGTTTGGGTTATTCTACTTCTACATCAAGTTCCTTATACTGAGTTTTCTTCATCAGTAATCATTACAAAAAGCCTACAGAATAAGAGATTCAAAAGATGGTTAACATATGGGTTTTAGGGGAAGCTTATTGTTAAAATGTTTAACCATTTACATGTACCACTTGAGGTGAAGGTTTTTACTGCTGCTAAATCATTATTACTACTGCTAGTTTAAGTTTCTACTACTTGAATTCATTATTCTTATTATGCGTCATGGAGGGTAATTTGAGACATTGGAAGGCTTGGATTAGAAGTGTGATATATGGTTTATAGTGGTCAAGATCAAAGTTGCTTCTATTAGCAAGTCCCATATTGGATTATGACAAAAAGGGGAAGAAGATGGTACGAAGATGATCTGCAACTTATAGATCCTTGGTGGTATAGCATGCAAAACATAACTTAAGGGGGAGATCTTAAGTTAAGGGGAAGTAGTTTACAAAGGAATATTGTTTCATTTATGGAGATCCATTATCTTAACTTTAGGGGAAGTTCGTACAAGAACATTGTTTGTTTTGTCAACATCAAATAGGGGAAGATTGTTGGGAATTATAAATTTGATGAGACAAAAGAACAAAAGAATGAAACAAAAGGATCAAAACCATCATTAAAGAATTCTACAAGATGTAGGAGAACATGAAGATTTTAGAAGATTTAATCAAAGACAAAGCATATGAATATAAATATTAGGAAGATTTAGTTTCCTAATTGTATTATGTTTCCTTTGTAAACCTATATATCTCTATTATATAAAGAGATATAGGTCATGTGTTTTATGTGTGCACAAAAAAATGTAGACGTCTAGAGTATTGGAGTAGCCCCAATGTTAATGTTTCATTGATCCTGTTATAGTTAGATAACCGTTCTATACTAATCATATAGAATTGGGGCTTGAAGTGTATGATAATGAAGAAAAACCTTGTTACTAAACTTTGTTATTGTTAATCCTAGATGAGATCTAAACAATCTCGAGCTTAAACGATTATATCAAAAGCCTAACGTGCACATCCATCACAAGAAACAACACCACTAAGATTTACATTCTAGGTTTCATACAATCATAAATAAACACAATAGGAGGTTTAGCCAAGCATGTTAAGAATAAAGCAAGAACAATAAATCAAACAACACATAGACATATTGAATTATTAAGTAAACCTTACTTGATTAAAACATGAATTAGAAGAAGTATAATAAGGGTTTTAGGCCCTAAAATCATCTCCTACAGCTGCTAAATGAACTAGGGTTCGTACCCTCTTTTTATTCTAAAGTTACACCCTTAAAACCCTAAATTCGGGTTTGTATATATAGGAAAAATGACGCGACGGCGTCGCGTTTTAGTCGTGACACCATCGTAAGAAGAATCTTCTAGATCTGCATTTGAGTTGGTGCGGGATGACACCGTCAGGAATGATGTGACGCCGTCACTTGATGAGTCGTGACGGCGTCGTGTATAGCTTGTGATGTTGTCTCCAGGCTCTATAAGTACAAATCTTCAATAGTCTTGGTGTTGGTTGGTAATCTCGTTCGTTTCTTCTCCAAATGAGCCCAAGTCACGTGTAATTCATCCAAATATCTTCCAAATGAGAAATACTTGAAAAGGAATGATTAAGTACCTATTTTGGGCATAAATACATGATTTTAGGGGTTAAACGACCCCGAAAAAGTGTATAAAATGACACCTCATCACTTAGGCAATAGTGGTGCAAGTCGTAAGGGAGATGATGCATCACTGAATGATGATGGGTATGAGTCTAAGGGTGAAGACTTTGTTGATTTTAGTCATTTGTTTGATTCTGATCAAAGTAATAATCCAGAGCGATATGTTCTTAGGAGATCTAGTAGGCAGCATAAGATTCCTTCTAAGTTTGACAATTATGAGTTAGATAAGAAGGTTAGGTATGACATTAATTATGTGATGAGTTATGTAAATCTGTCTATATACAATTATGTGTTCTCTACTAACTTGAATAAGATTCATGAGCCTAAGACATTTGTAGAAGCTGCAAAGGACCCAAGATGGGTTGAGGCAATGAATCTAGAAATAGAAGCCTTGAATAGTAGTAAGACTTAGGAAATCACTGAGTTGCCTCAGGGTAGAAAGGTTATAGGATCTAAGTGGGGTTTTAAAGCAAAGTATAAGTCAAGTGGGGAACTTGAGAGGTTTAAGGCTTAACTTGTAGCCAAAGGGTTTAATCAAAAGGAAGGTATTAACTATGAGGAGACATTCTCTCCTGTAGTTAAAATTGTAACTGTCAGGTGTTTACTCACAGTTGTTGTGAGTAATAAATGGCTTGTTTATTAGTTAGACATAAATAATGCCTTTCTTTATGGTGAGTTAGAGGAAAAAGTATATATGAAGTTAGTTGAAGGGTACTTTACAGAAAATGATAATAAGGTTTGTAAGCTAACTAAGTCATTATATGGGCTTAAGCAAGCACCTAGAAAATAGAATGAGAAGTTAACTCAAGTTTTGAATGAAAATAGTTTTGTTCAAAGTAAAAGTGATGTGTCTTTATATACTAAACTTGTGATGATACATTTGTTGTATTGTTAGTATATGTAGATGGTATCATTATTACCAAAAATAATAAGAGTAAGATTAATAATTTTAAGAAATACTTAAGTTCTAAATTCAAAATAAAAGATTTAGGAAAACTTAAGTATTTTCTTAGAGTTGAGGTTTTAGAAACTGATAATGGTCTTTGTTTAAATCAAAGAAAGTACTGTATAAAATTGTTATCAGAATACGGTATGTTAGCTTGTAAGCCTGCTAAGACACCTATTCTTGATCAGTCTAAGAAAAGGAAAGATAATGATGAAATTAATTCTGCTCTAAGTAACATTACATGTTATCAAAAAAATATTTGTAAACTAATTTACCTTACTTTGACTAGGCCTGGCATAGCTTATGTTGTTCATTGCCTTAAATAGTTTATTCACGCTCCTTGTTAGTCTCATCTTAAACTAGCTTTTCATGTTTTGAGATATCTTAAACGTTCTCCAGGAACTGGTATATCTTTTAAACATGAAACTAATCTAAATTTGTATGCTTATGTTGATTCTGACTGGGCTAAGTGCAAAGTCACTAGAAAATTTGTGACTGGATATGTGGTGTAGATGGGTAGTAATCTGGTTTCATAGAAAAGTAAAAAGCAATCTGTTCTTGCTAAATCTTTAGCAGAGGCTGAATATAGAGCAATGAACAGTGTTACATGTAAAATAATGGGGATTCTAAAAATCTTGAAAGATTTGAATGTCAATGTGGAATTGCCTGTATCTATTAGCTGTGATAGCAGTCCTGCTATACAGATTGCGGCAAATCTTGTATTTCATGAAAGAACAAAGCATTTTGAAATTGATTTGTATTTTTTGAGAGAAAAAGTATATGCAGGTTTGATTAAAACTTGTAAGATCAAATCAGAAGATAATGTGGCTGATTTGTTCACAAAAGGATTGTCTATTAAGGATCATCAGAAATTTTGCAGTCAGCTGAGTCTTTTAGACTTATACCACAAGTAAACATAAGAGGGGGTATTAAGTTTAATACTTTTTATGTATGTTAACTTGTGACAAAAGTTGATTATAAAATCTTCAGGGTAAGGTTTGTAAATATTTTTTATATTGTTTTTCTTTCTTTTCTTTTGTTTTGATATGTTTAGCAGGGTGATAAGAGTTGGAGGACTAAAGATGGACAAGTTAGAAAGTGCAAAGCTGCCCTAGAAACTAGCTATAAAAGCTTGTTATTAGCTAATAGTATTCTCACTTTTCGTTATTGTTTCTCTCTCTAAAACTCTAAAAGCTCTGTTGTTCATTCTTGAGTTCTTGAATCTGTTTAGCTTTTGTAATCTTGTGATTACGATTGTATAGTTGAGTCATTGTAATTTTTGTTCTTGTTGAGTCATTAAAACATCTTTCAACATTTGAAGTTAGGTTGATATGCAGTTATAAATAAAAGTGGGGATGTTGGTTGAATAAATCTAATTGTTTTATATATTCTGATAAGAAAAAAGAAAAAAAAGATTTATTTTTGAAATCTGGCGGTTATAAAATGATAGGGGAGCCTTTCTTACCATTTTTTATTAAATACCTTAAAAAATTCATATTTTTACCCTTTCAAAATCTTGTATATACCTCTTTATTATTTCATACTTCACACATACTTTCAATATATTTTATTACATACTATTTTCTACATCTCTCATTTTTTTTCTCAACAAAATGAATCTCAACCTACCATGGATTACCGGTATGTTAAACGACCTACAAAATTAAATTCCGTGCTCGTCTTCGAATCTGACCAACAATCCGACCTCCTCCACTCAACTTCCATAAACCCAAATTCCTTACTATCTCAACTTCTAAAACCCATATGCTAATCCCGGCGAACAAATGCTATTTAATCAATGGAAAATGCAACAACAAATGCAATATAACCAATTTTCTCAACAACAACAACAACCAAACCAATCCACTACTTCCCATCCACATTCTGACCAACAATCCTTCCACCTACAAGACGAAGATGAAGACGAGCCGATTCCGACCCCAACGTCAAAAAACCAAATGAGCATGTATAAAAAAAAAATGGCAAAGAAAACCAAAGAATAGCAATTCGAACGGACCCGAGCTTGACATTTGTGGAGCCAAGGCGATGAGTTGCTTTTGGCAGAATGTTTCATTCAAATATTTGAAGATCCAAAAGTAGGTTCGGATAAAAAATGATACATTTTGGTATAAAATTCTCGAGGTATACAATGAGGAAGCCAAGAAAAACAACTACACGCCTCGTACCAAGAACATGTTGACGGGAAAGTGAACTCCAATGAATCAAGTTGTTCAAAAGTTTAATCACTTAATGCAATATCACCCCTAGACGGATGGTTAGATGGAAGTTGTTAACCGGAGGCTTGAACAATATTTGCGGGTAATGGTTTTAGATCGACCACAACATTAGGTATACCTCTTGTCATGGGCTGAAAATATAGTTATAATACTACTTTTCATAGTAGTATAAAGATGACGCCATTTCAAGCAGTATATGGGCGTGTACCACCTAGGATTATTTCTTATCCACCCGGGTCGTCAAAAGAGGCATCAACTCTCGGCATGAAACCGTATGCATCCCAATCACCATTGAAGACATCAGCAAAAGCTTGAAAAGTAACAAAAATAACAAAATAACTGCCAAAAATAACCGATTTGATCAAGAACTGATCAATAATCAATGTAGAACAGTAGGTAACACAACAATATTCACTTTGATTCAATCAACGTTATGTTGATATGAATCAAGATCCTAATCTTAATCAAGCAATTAGGGTTTTGGATAAAAGAGACTGTGCTCTGATACCATATGAGCGAAAGTGATTTGTTATTGATTAGGAAATGAATTGTTACAAATAAAAAGTGATTAACTTGTTTATATACAGAGTGAAAAAGAAAATAACTACCTAACGGCTAGTTATAACAGAAATATAAATAGTTACAAAACTAGTCCCTATACTATTGACTTATGACAAAACTAGTCCTTATTCTTCCTAGTCTAATACACTTCCTTTTGGTGTATGTTCAAATTGATATATCTTTGACAAAAAAAGTCATAAACATGTCCCATTATTGTGTATCAAAGATCAACATAGTATACTTAATATAGAAAATATTGGTACACATGTACATTCTAATTATATAAAAAATAAAGTGGATGATAAAGGGAAGATTAACGAGGAGGTAGCTCAAGCTAAGGATTTTTTTTCTCTGATATGAATCATATTTTTATATTTTATTTATAGTAAAGAAAGGAAAAGATATGACAATCACAGGTGAGAACAAGTAATTTTGTTATCTGATAAACAAACCTTTATGTGATAAAATATGATGGATGCATTCAATAAGACTTTGTAAGTCGTTATTAGGGCCCACAATCAGTTGCTAAATCGTTATTATCCCCTTTTGTTTATATTAACTCATTTTTTCAATATTGAAGCTAATATAATTGAGGTTGTGTTAGGCTAAACGTAGTGGTGACCGCGGACACCGTCACGTCAACGCCAACTCAACTTTCTCTCTCCTAGACCACACAGTGACCAAAACTCCCGTCGTGGTGACGCATGGCGACCGAACAATTTTTTTTTTAAAACGTTACATTAATAATTAAACATTACAAACTAAAATACGGAAATAAGCTTTATTACGACAACTTAAGCAAAATGTATTAGTTTCTAAGCAGCGTATGGAAACACAATATAATAGAACACGCCGTGATGTTGAGTTCGAAGTGGGAAATAAGGGGTTTGTTAAACTACAACTGTATCGGCAGGTTACATTGGCTAAGCGTCATTCCAAAAAATTAGCCAAACGTTATTATGTACCATTTTAGATATTGGAACGTGTGGGTACGGTAGCTTATCGACTTGCTCTTTCGGATTCAAGTAAAATTCATCCGGTATTACATGTCTCATTATTGAAGCCATATTCGGGGTCGGACAGGGTGTTACAAACTTACCTGGGGAATAGCACGAGGGGCATCCTATGGAGCAACCTTTGGCTATTTGTGCTACTCGTGTGGTTTTACAAAATGGCATACCAGCTGGCCAAGTTTTGGTTCAGTGGAACGGTAGTTCTCCAGAAGAAGCTACGTGGGAGTGGTTGATTGATTTTCATTCCGCTTATCCGACTTACAACCTTAAGGACAAGATGATTTTTAAAGGAGAAGGGAATGTTACACCCACGTTGCAGGAGGAAGGACGACCCAAAAGGGTCACTACTATTCCTGTGTGGCATAAGGATTATGTCATGGGATAGTTATCTATCTTTTGTTAGTCATATTCGAGTCATATTTGGATTGTGTTATGTAAGTCGTTATCTAGGGAAGTGTCATTGTGTTAGGAGTGATCTATTCGAGTTGTATTAGGAGTTATCTTTATTCGGTATTTATATCGCATCATCAAGAATGAACATCATAGTCTTTTGTCAAACAAATAATTCTTTCTCTTCTCTAAATTTTTTAAGGAGCTAGCACCCGCTAAAAGTGGTGCCCTATCTTTGATACAATCTGGTCGTATCGATAGGGGTTTCTGCTGACGTGTTAGTACTTTTTTGGCTATAACACTAGACCAATAGCATGAGGGTACCCAATGCTCTTAGTAGTTGACAATATTTTTGCGACAACCCAAAAATGAAAGGTGGAAAATAATATTAGAACGGGCGGAGTATTCTTTACGAGGACGATAATTAATTTTTCACTAATCGTTGTTTGAATTGCATTAAGCGGGTAATTAAACATGCGGATACTCTAAATAAGCAGTTACTCATAATTATACATGTTATACACGAGTCGATTCGATAACGGTAATAGGTCTTTGTTATTCAATATAATAGTTTTTAGCTTAGCTCGTTGATCAAACATTGTTTTTTTAATATCGGTTTCATAAAACTAACAAGAAGATAGAGAAAACAAGAAGAAAAACATACTACAAACGAGGGAAAAAGAAGATTGACGGGTTTCTTAAACCAATCAATCCAATTAACAGATTCTTTACCTACTCGATATCCAAACGAATAATGAAAGCTTGATGTCGTTGAAAATATCGTGCGGGTACGTTGTGATTAACCGGAGAAAAACAAAATGAAAATGATCCCGGTCAGGCCCAGTTCACTTATTTTTATAGGTTTCGTCCGTTTCTATTCAGTTCGTTTTCAGACGGCTTTTATTTGCTAGCCGAACCGGTGATCACTCATGTTCCTGGTTGCTGTTGGCCTGATCCGATTTTTAAACTATGTGTATCAACTTATAATTAATGAGGAGGGAGATTCCAATTAGTTTTACTAGCCGGGTACTCGCGCAATGCGGCGGCGAGTACCGGTAACTAAATATAGTGGCGAGCAAACCTTGTTCATTTATATGTTTTTTCTAACATAACTTTACAAAATAATGACAAATTTTAATTAAAATAACTATTAACCATACCAAAGCAACTACTTCACATCCAAATAACATAAGATTCAAATTAAAGAGAGTAACATAAGTAGTTAAAAACATAAATTAAAGATAAACGTCAATACAAATAAAATGTAATAGATATTGAAAAAGATAATTCGTTAACAATATAATAATCGACTAAAATAATTAAGAACCTAATTGTTTACAAAAATATATATTTTTACCTTAAAGATTGATGAAGATTTGATTTATCGAATGATGTAAGTCATAATGTTAGAACCCATTGAAGTTAAAAAAAATTAGATTAAAATTTTGAAATAGATTATCAATGTCAATCATGTATATATATAATTCACAAATCAATTTTTTTTATATAAAGCAGTAGAGATACATACTATTAAATAAGCAGTTTCAACATTAAATGTTTGTTACCACCTTGACCTTCAACATTAACTTAAAGACCATGATTATGGTCAAGTAACCACTATGAATTCATAGATGAGGTTATGAGATTAATTGTCCGATTAATACTCATAACTCCTTTTGACCAGGAGTTACGAACTTATTTAAATGAGCTATTATTAACACATGCTAGTTAAAAAACGTATACATTAAATCTGCTGTGAATTTTAAAATATTTATGGTGAACATTGACTAATGAATTTATATCTTTCCCAAACATGAAATGTTTTTGGTCTCTTAAAAATTTTAAGACTTCTAAAATATAATCACATGGGTATCCGCCACTGCAACGACGACTTGAACCCTGTGACTATATATTACGACGTACAAATGTTATTTGGTTAAACATTTTTTTAAGAACAACATTTTTCTCCACTGTAGTCACCCAAACCAGTCAACCACAATCTATGGCAGATAGTGGATAATTATATTCGCATCAGAAATTAATTTCGAAAGTAAAAGCAAGTTTCTATTAGAAGAAATCATCACAAAACCTCTCTATAACATAAATCTGATTCAAAAATTTGATGCCCCTACCTTTTTATGCCTTGGGCCGTCGCCCACCTCGCCAACCCCTAAGGCCGACATCTCGTGAGTAGCAACATTAGCAATGAAAGCGGTCAAAAGCAAACATGAGGGTATGATTCTGAAAGCCAATAAGCAAACTGGGCTTAGTCCCTTTACACATGACATCCATGCTTCACCATTGCTGGTCGGCGGAGACAAATGGCGACGTAGCGTGTGCGATGGCAACATGATGTTGGCAAACAAATGTGGCGGCAGAACTAAACGGTAGTGGCGGCAAAATCTGATATGTGAGACGGCGGAATTTGGTGGTTTGAAGAAAGAGAGAGAAATGTGTTTGTGTTTTTAAGAGAGATAAAATAGAGAGATGAAAATGGTGTAATGAATTTTGTTAGTGTGTTAGGTTTTTATACTCAATGAGTATTTGAGTTTGTGGTTTACACTTAAATGATGTTTAATGGACAGTTATAAATGGACCACATGAATGCATTTTAATGGATTGTTACAAAATAAGTCTGTTACGAAATGAAGTGTACGCTTTAATTTTGAGTTAGAAGGCTTTAAATGACCCATTTTTTAAAGGCTTTTAATGTTAGCTGTATGCATGAACTTTCTCAAATAAGTAATCTTTTTTACTTAAAATTTTAATACTTCTAAAAATAAAATGGGCTAAATGCTTTATAAAGTAGTAGAGATAAGGCTACCCACTATGGGTCGGTCAACCGACTCGGTCGCCGTCGATCAGAGTCGGTCGCCCCCATAGTGGGGAGTCGGTCGCCTATGGGATCGCCGGAGATCAAATGTTGAAAGGGTCATGCCTGCGACCATTATTCGTGTACAAAATTCACCCTAACGACATTTTCAAATGAAAAAACATTTTTAATATTTAAATTTTAAATAATTTAACCCTATAAATATCCAACATATTACACCATTTTATACACACTTTCAACCTACTTATTCTTATAGTTCTCATTTCTAATAAAGCACACAATGGCTTCCTCTTCACTACCATGGACAAGAGCGGAAGAAATAACGTTGTGTGTAGCTTGGTGCAACGCGATGTACACGTACGGGACGACGAGAAAAAGGTTCTGGGAGGATGTTTTTGCTAACTTTAAGGAAGACATGGGAGGAACTGTTCGAGGATAGGATACCATCGTCTCGAAATGAAAAAATTCGATTCGTCCAAAAGTTGTTGCGTTTAGTGTCGTTTACGATGGTGTCCAACGGATGGACGAGAACGGGTCTTCTGACCTCGTTTTGTTTCAAAATGCGTTAGCCGAATATCAAACGAGGTACGGACATCTCTTCACAATGGAGACGTGTTGGAGAATTTTGAAAAATCATCCAGCTTGGTCAGAAGTTGAAGTGCCAATATACCAACATCGTGATAATTAAGTTTAGAATAGTGTATTGTTTTTTATGTATTTGAATAATTATGTATTGTTTTTTATTGTAATGTTTTTTATGTATTTAAATAATAATGTAATGTTTTTAATATGTAATGTTTTTAAATTTCAAAGGCTACTATTCCAACGACTAGTTTTTTTAAATATAAATACCCCTTTCTATATTCATTTCCTCCACATCTTCTCCCACTACTTAAATTCTGTATTCAAATTCTAAAATCCAACAACTATGGATAAGAAACCGACCCAAAGCAATCCCCCAACTCCCGAGAAACCACCGATGTCTCTCATTTCTTCAATTCCAATGAAATTTAAATTTAAAGTTAAAAAAAATGTAGGTCGCCTCATAGTGGCACTAGGTCGCCTGTAGATCGCGAGAGAGAGAAAGTTGATGTGACGCCGAAAAAAAGTTGCGCAATATAGGCCAACATCTGTCTAAGATAAATTAAGTTTAGAATAATTGTATTGTTTTTTTAAGTATATTGAATAATTATATGTATTAGTATTTTTAATGTAATTGTTCTATTTTTAATTAATGTTTTTTATGTATTAATAAAAAATAATAATGTAATTATTTTTAATATGTAATAGATATTTAAATTTCAAATGTCGTGCTACATATCCAAGTTAACGACTAGTTTTTTAATTATAAATACCTCCTTTTCCTAATAATGTTCATATTTCCACCATCATGCTTCTTCCGCACCTAACTTAAATGCTGTATTTCATAATTCTCAAAATCACAACAACTATGGATACATGAAAAGCCTGAAGCCTAAGGGGGAAAACCAAAGACATTCCGTCCCAAGCTACCCTAGAGATCAACCACCGATGTCTCTCATTCTTCTTTCCAATGAAATTTAAATTTAAAAGTTAAAAAAAATGTATGATCGCTGCATAGATGGAGGCAACTTAATAAGATTCAAAGAGCTGTTAAGACTCTCGAGCTCTGACGAGAGGAGAGAAAGGTTGATTGTGAAACAGCGCGAAAAATGTTAGGTTCGGCCAGTTAAAGATCCCTAACAAAGGGTAGCTTATAGAAGGAAGTAGTAAAGATAGTAAGATATTTGAAGTATCTTATGAAAAAATACCCACTTGTTTCCAAAGCATCATAGATGCCAAAGAGTTGTATGCACTGCCGCATCAAATAATTGAACTTAGTATACATATAGAAATTAACCAAGATTAACCGATGACACATTTTTGTTATTTATGTTTTTTTTAAATGATGTTTGTTTTGCTACATTGTATAGATGGAAGTAGGGGTGAGTAAAACGGACCGCGGACCAAGAAACCGGCTCGAACCGGACCGATCGGATTGAACCGAACTTATTTCGATCCGGTTTTCGGTGCATCATTTTTCATATTTTTGGTCTTCAGTCCGGTCGGTTTGGTTCGGTCTTTAAAAAATCCGACAATTATGCCTTGTTGGATCAGATCAGACGACCGAAGACCGAACCGGACCGGACCGGACCATTTCGGTCCGGTCTACGGTCCGTAATTTTGGCCAAAGTCGGTTTCGGTCCGAGATCTTAATCGGTTTAATCCAGTTTTCGGACCGTGAGCACCCCTAGACGAAACGGAGGACGGGTTATCAACGACGAACCTGAGCTCTTTGGAGATGACGAGTTGCCGCGTCCACCCGACAAACAAATAATTGCTAGGAGTCAACGTTCTATAAACTCGCGCGCTAGTTCTGGTTCAAACCCAACAATGTTTTAAGATATACTCCAACAACAATACGAGTTACACCGTGCGGCAAAGATGGAGCGTTTGAACCGCGAGACGTCGGCGAGAGTTGAGTTAGTCAATTCTCAAAAGGTAGCGGAGGACTTGAAAGTCCTACAAATCGACACAATCGGGATGGATCCGGTTGACACGGCTATCATCAACACACAAAAAGCACGAATCCAAACTTTATATCAACCAGAAAACTAGTTTACACAATGTATTTTTATGTTTACGCATTAAAGTTTTTTTAATTTAATGTAATGCCTCTTTTTTATTTAATATAATGTGTCTTCACATTTTGTGGTGCCAACTAAAAAAGGGTTTTTGTGGTGGTCATGTCAAAGAGTGGTGCTATTAGAAAAGTGATATGTGGCAACACTTTTTCTCCACGGCTTGAAACCATGGCAACATTGTACAGTGTGTACTAATGCTCTAACAGTTCACTGCACCAACAAAACTAGGGTTATTTTTCCGACAATATTTAAATAATTAAGTACCCATTTCAGCTTTATAATAAAGGTTGATGCTTTTGGGGTTAATATGTGAATTGAATATTAACCCATTACAAGATTTATCTTTGGAAATTACTTTTCTAACTAAGTTTACTCTCACAACTTTCCGATTTGTAACCAAAAAAGATTTGTACCATAAAAAGTCTTGCCATTCTAAACTAAAAGGTCAATTTGCAACATTAAGTTACCTAATAATATCCCTAAACAACACACACACTTTATAGTTGATACACAGTTACACACAACAGGGTAGAGACTAATCTCTAGTTTTCATTTCTCACCCTTTACTTTCATTAATATCACAAAAAACCCATAGTTTATCAAATTCATCACTCAAAAAATCAGCACTACACACTCTCCGTAGCACAACACAGTTGATGTCCACTGGAGACTCATAATGTCGATGAAAATGACACATGACAAAGCCCCTAAAACGATCCAACAATCAAAGAGAGAATCCCCGCTATCCAACCCTAACATAACAGGTACCACTTACGGGCAATCACGCGAAATGCAGGATAGGAATGGGTAAAAAAACTCATCACTACCACGACCTCGACAGTGAAACTACGAACTGGCTATGAGTACACAAACAAATAATGTGGTAGCACGATGAAATGAAAGGATGTTTTACGGAGAAAATGCCCTTTATTCTAAGACCACAACACGTCGCAATTAAAACATGTAGGTGTAAAAAAACAAAACAAAAACAGCAATGCAAACATGTAGTGGTACGAAGTATGAACCATAATTAACGTAATGCAAATATGCTCAAGTATTCCATCTTGAGAACCACCAACAAAACGGGAGGTGCATGTCATAGTGACATACAATGATAAACGACTCAAAGTTTAACAAGTCACAACCTACTGACTAAACCTACAGCAAAACAAGCTACAAGTCATTCCAGATGCGAACTTTGAGTTTAAACATTCCTATCATCTCAATCTCTTCTTTCTTGTGCTTACTCTTCATTTTAGACATTTCCTTTTCTTCTTATACTTCGTCACTTGTTGGAGACTTCCTTTTCAACTTGCTCCTTCCTATACAAGTCATTAAAGATTAACAGATGCAATTCAAAATGAATAAATGATAGAAATCAACAAACTCAGAGGATTGTAAGAAAGGCAGAAACATACATTTGACATTTTAAACTGAGACTTCATTTTTATCTCAATTATAAAGATTAACAAATTCATGAAGTGCCTTGGAATGTACACGGCTCATATCTGTGATGTATGTTTCCATATGAGTTGTATATGCAATGCACTCTAAGTGTGGATGACTATGCAATCACAATCAGCCAATATGGTGCTACAACTATGCTCAAGTAGTGTACATTTCCTGTAGTTTTAAGGCCATCTTCGTTAATATTTGGAATCAGTAACTTAAAATTTATCCACTTTTTAATTCCTTGTCTGTATGCATAGGCCATTTATCACCTCTGGGCTGCAGGACTTGGTCCCAAGTTGCTAGGCCAGAAATAGTTGTATATGCAATGCACTCTAAGTGTGGATGACTATGCAATCATTTATACATGGTCTCACTCTGGATGTGTCTTGGCTCATGAGACATCCTTATTTGGTCTAATAGAAAACTCATAACAAAATTTAACCAAAGTAAGACACCCTTATCGAAAGAAAGTAATACAAAGCAAAATTAATAGGAGAAGAACAATGATTTGAAAGTAAATAATAAAGAACTTACATACCAATAATGTTTCAAAGCTCAAACTGTGGACGAGTGAGTGCCAAAGCAATACGATCACTGCTTTTACCCCAAACATACCTTAAAGATAGTATATTAAACACAAAACTGGTAACAACTAGCTTGCTAAATGGACAACCAAACAGTTTTAGCTTTCTTAAGTTTTGGCACCCTCGTGATAACTTCACAAGTCCGGCATTAGAATTTCCAACACACTCCAGACTCAAAGACCTCAAATTAACACCATACTTCCCGATAAATTCCAAACCCACATCTGTCAATCTTCCATGCCGCCGGAGAGTGATATCTAGCCTTTCAAGTTTGCTGCAACCCATTAGCATAGCTCTAACCCCATAGTCTAGCGGTAAAATTGTTATACCGTCTTCCTTACCCAACCGTATACGAAAATCACGCAGATTCTTTAAATGGGTTCCTACACACTCGAGAGCTTCATTTGAAATATCTTTAAGGATAACATCTAAACACTCCAAATTAGTACATCCTTTTGCCAGAGCAATCATTCCCACGTGGGTCACAAGGCTATTATTGGCAAATTTACGCAATTTCTTGCAAAACTTACCAATAACTTGCAATCCCGTGTCTCCACATACATCCACGGTATATAGAACTTCCAAATTGGGACACCTCTTATACAATAAACACTGCTCATCTTCATCCAAATCTAAAGATACAAGTTTCAATTTCCTTATCTGAATAAGTAAAGGGAGTACACTCATATATTGAGTTCCGGAAAAGACCATTCTACTTAAAGAACGTATATTGGGGGGAAAGCGGAAACCAACAAGCTCACTCTCCGCATCACAAATATCTCCACCAAAATGTTCCAACCTAACAGCATATCTAAAGGCATCTCCTAGTTTACTTAGATAGCACGCTCCAATCTTCAACGATATTAATGAGTTACAACAATTTGTTGCAAGAAGTGTAAGATCTTCCGCATTATAAATATGCCTATTCGTAACATGAAACCTTTCCAAACCCGTGTTATTCAATGCTAATTGATGTAACCAAATCGCATCTTTCACTTTAATATGATAGCAATATCCCAAACACAAAGTTCTCAATTGGTTACAATACTTAGAGACATGCCTTAATCCATCCGTCGAAAACCCTTTACACTTCTTAATCTTCAAAGTCCCTAAATCCTTTCCACGTGTTCTCGCCAATGTCTCGAGATCTTCATCAAGAACAACGGATATGAAGTTCTTTCAAACACCTAAACTCGAGAGCTAATTGTTCAATCCATGGGGTGATTCGTAAATCAGGATGATGCCATAGATCAAAATCAGGTGGGGGACCATTCAGTCTTAAAGACTCGATAAATGGGAATCTTTTACTTAAAGAGGCAGGGTTTGGGTAGTAAAGTGTGTGGACAGTTAGGCGCTTACGCGTAATGCCATCAACCTCATAAAACTTACGGGAAACTAACGAGACAGAGTTTCGGTCCTCAACATTGTGAATATAAGGTATAACCAAGTCTAAAACTTCCTCCCCCACATTGGTGGGTGCCATTAAGGTTTGGTTTGGCTTAACACTAAACACTAATAATAATCTTAAAAAAGTCCCTAAATCAGTGAAAAAAAAGGCTAACTAATCAGGACCCCATAAAAAATACAACATTTAATTCATTGAGACATTTTATCAAACACCTGGTGTGCAAACACATATGACCCAAATATTACAATACATCGCGTTTTTGCGTCCTGAACCGTCACGACCAACCCAATTGATCCAGGAAAATGCGACACGACGGCGTGAGCACCGTACCATGCCTCGTGTTTTCCCCTTTTTTTTGGCGTTTTCCCTTTTTTTTTTTTGTCTTTCCCCCTCTTTTTTAACACGATGGCACAACTTTTGCACAACGGCACCACATTACATGTGGGAGGGGTGTTTTGGTGTTGTGGTGGATTTTGGGATTATAGGAAGAAAAAAAAATTCCCCACGGCATGATCAAAGCTATAACATTGCTTTATCTACTGCTTAATAGTGACTATCATTTGCAAGCAAATTAGTTTATGTAATTAAACTAACTCCTGTTATGTTTAATCTGAGGTGAAATAACATTGTCATATAATGACACACAACAAAGACCCTAAAATGATCTCTTATCAAATCATTCCTTACACCGACCCAACCTTTGACCCTTGTCGATCGGGGCAATTAAAAACTAGATGCCAACCCACCACCTATTGAACCATTATGCATACGCAACGACTCAAACTGCCGCTGAATTACAACGATCACCAAACCAACCACTGATACACTTTTAAAGCGAAAGGCGCTAATCCCATGTTTTCGAATGCAGCCGCGAGTTCCACATTCACAATGAACCCTCCCAAAAATCGATTGAATATTATGTAGGGTAAAAAACAAAACAAAAACTATTGGTTGTGGTACGAATCGATAATTAACCTAAGTGCATCCTGAGAAGTAGAACCACAAACAAAATAGGAGGTGCATGACATACAACGATAAACGACTAAAAGTTTTACAAGTCACAACCTACTGACTAAACCTACAGCGAAACAAGCTACAAGTCATTCCAGATGCGAACTTTGAGTTTAAACATTCCTATCATCTCAGTCTCTTCTTTCTTTGTGCTTACGCTTCATTTTAGACATTTCCTCTTCTTCTTATACTTCGTCACTTGTTGGAGACTTCCTTTTCAACTTGCTCCTTCCTGTACAAGTCAATAAAGATTAACAAATGCAGTTCAAAATGAAAGATTAACTAAGAATTTAATTTTCTGTCAATTTTAAAGATTAACATATTCACGAACTGCACAGCTCATAATTGTGATCTACGTTTACTAGTAATTTCAGACTATATGTTCCTGTAACTTCTCACTAATTATCATTAGCTTTCGGTTTCCTTATATGGTGTATATCCCCTGCACTCTAAGAGTGGATTATTATGCAATCAGTAGGGTGCTACAAATGATCCTTTGTAAGAGAAGAAATTAAGAAATACACAAGTTTGTATGTTTTAAGAAGTCGTACCTAGACCCCTATAGACAGTTACACGAGTTCAGTTTTTAGTTCATTGTCTTTATGCATAGGCCATCTTCATTCATACTTGGAATGGATTAC